>CAIGQQ010000001.1:20210171-20225892 GCA_903798035.1 Danio albolineatus
ACACACACACACACACACACACACACACACACACACACATTCAGCTTGTTGCATTTTTGAACCAGAGGTGTGCTTATGTCTATGTATAGAGAAGTTTTATTTACACATCAAGTGAAACAGCATAGACACATAGACAAAAACTACCACTCCATGATTTAAGAATCAATATTGATTTGTTTAAATGAACATATCTATATACTTTTGAATTGCGTTCTACAAATTCAGGGGTAAAATCAACATGCACACTGAGCTGAAAGAAATGTACCATTACACCTTAATGATGACATATCTACTCACTCACTCCATCCACCCATCAATACATCCATCCATGTCGATCCAAAAACCTTTTCCATCCTTTTATTACTGCGTGGGTCCATCATCCACCCACCTCTCTATCCATCTATCAATCCATGGCTCCAGTGTTCAGTTCTACAACAGGCATATACAATCTTGCTGAGGCTACTTTCAGGTGTTTTGCTCCAACACACGTCAGAAAGTTTGAAGTGATCCTGAAGACTTTGATTAGCTAGTCTATGTGTCTGAGTGTTGTGTGTTTGATCAGGGCTGAAACTGAACAGAGGAAAAGCAGGACTGACACCTCTGACTTACTGCATAACTCACATCCGAATATGTCTTAGCTGACAAACACAAGGAGGTGTTTCTCCAAGAGCTGCAAATGTCTGACCAGACAACTGCACTCATTGCTTAAACAGTATTCAATGTACTACAGTTTTCCATGAATTTCTGGACAACATTTTACGGTTAAGACGTGTTTTGTATAACATTGCTTTATTTGAAGCACAATGGAAATACCAAGGCAGATAAAACATGTTTGTGATCTGGCACCACAGTACTGTCTGATAGTATCTTTATACCATCCACACCACATTGCTGTTAGTAAAAACGTTCGATTAAAATGTTACATTGCAAAAACGAACGTTAATTGTCACAGTAACAACATAAAGCATAAAAACCACACTGAAACGGAGAGCTCGAGTCGATCTATTTGTCTGTTAACACACGCTCAGGAAACGCATCTTCCGCGCGCAACTAAACACGCGCTTGTTAAACACGCTGCACATATTTGATCATAAATCTACCCACAGAGGTGTTGAACAAATAGCCAATTTTATAAAGCGACAGGGAATAAATACTCACCCATTCTGTTGACGCTCCCGGCCGCCTCTGTAACCGATCTCTCACCGATCGACATTCCCTTTCTCCAACTCACGGTCCAGCCCACAGGCGTACGTCACATTTCTTGCGTAGTCTCCCTTGGCAACCACGCGGGCGACGGCCGTGGCGTATCTTTGGTGAATAGCGTCTGCTCAAATCTCGCGATAGTTTGAGTAAACCACACAACCACTCGGTCAGAGATTTGTGTTTGTAAATGCGGTTTAGAGATCACTTTTGATCAGAATAACTCTGTTTTTAATAGTTATTGCGCAAAACATGTGTCTTGAATCAAAATTTTACGAAATATAAAATATACTGTATACTACTCTATATCCGTAGGATAAAATAAAAGTTTTTTTTGTAATTTTTTTATTTCTATCTACTCATTAGATGCACAGATATACATTAAATTTCCTTCTTTATGATGGTCTGGCTAAAGATTCTTTATTTAATTCCCTTGGTCTTGATCTTCTACAGTCTGGTCCTGATCTGCGAGAAGAGGCAAACAATACTGTCTCCTGCTGGCCAAGTGTATAATAGCAGCCCCTTTTTCGTTGATGATGCACTTTTTTGTTTGTCCATCCTTTTTTAGTCTATGGTCCTAACAGCAAAAAAACTTTGTTAATTAAAGTATAACACTAAGGTCCAAAACTATTATACTGTACACATAGGCCCATAGCATCCAGCCCGTTATAAACACTAAAGGTGACACCAAATGGCTGCTTTATAAGGTACACCTCTTCAGCTTTACATTACTGCAAATATCTAATAGGCAGCACATCATGGTAGCACATCAATACATTTAAGCACAGAGGCGTGGTAAAAACAATCTCGTGTAGTTCACCCAAACATTTAAATTCTGTCATAATTTACTCATACTCCACATGCCCCAAGCCTGTTTGAGTTTCTTTCTTCAGATGAACAGAAAAAAGACATACTGAAGAATGTTGGAGAGAAAACAACCATTGACCATATTTTTTGTTCTGTCAGTGGCTGCTTTTTTCCAACATTTTTCAGAATTTGTCTGAAAAATACAAAATATATATTGAGCACAAGTTCAATAGATGCCTTGTTAGTACTAGACAATAATGCTTAGTTTTTAGTTCAATTTAATTCAGAAGACTCTGAATACGCAGCATGTCAAACCTTGAAGCAGGTGAGCTACAGCAGAAGAAAACTAAAGCTACAATTAAAAATAGGCTGCTGGTATAATGGTGTGGAGGAAATATTCTAGCACACTTTACACCCCTTTTGACTTCTGATAGCCTGTGTATTGCCCCATCCCTTTATGACCATATTTTGGGATGTCTACTTCCAAAGCTCAAATCATCTCAGTTTCTTCAAAATGTTAATGAGCTCATTACACCTCATTGCCCGTCAGGCATTAAGTCTCAATCATTACAGCAGCTTTGAGATGTGGTTGAACAGAAAATGTGTATCAGAAATGTGCATCTGAAAAAAACTGCAGCAACTGTGTGATGCTATTATGTCAGTATAGTACAAAATATATGAGGAATTGGATCCCAGCACCTTGTCAAGGCCATTATATGAAGATATTAAGACAGCAGTTAAGGCAAAATGGGCTCTAATCCAGTACTAGGATAATTAAACCCCATTTTGCCTTCACTGCAGTCTTAATATCTTCATATCATGGCTTCATCTCAGTTTTAATTATGTCATTATGGTCTAATGTCCCATAATTTAGCTTGAAAAAATGACTCATTTGGTCAGCAAGAAATACTTTATATTAATATACTGTTACAAAATAAATAAATCAAATCAAGACACAAAGCTAAACAAGTTATACTTTATTGCTTAAGGTAGGCTAAGGTCCACATAAAACATGTATATAAAATTGTAAATAAGAAAATACAAAATAAGGCACCTGTAAACAATGAATAGCTTAATACACAAATATGTTGATCTCAGCATTTCTGCTCATTGCTTTGGCCATCATGCTCTCTCATCAATGTCACTGTGTAAAAAAACAGAAAGAAATAAGTATAGATCTACAAACAAGGCTTAGCTAAGTCCCAGTCTAAAATATATAAGCCTGAGCAGTTTCAGCTACAATAAACTTGTACTGAATGAAATTAAAATATATTAGTGCCTTTGTTTTGTCTCAAGATGGATACCATTAATGGGTATATTTATAAAAATTACTTACAGTACACCTCCCAACTTAAATATGGACTGATCCTGGCTTAGTCTAAGTAATGTTTAAATGCCTCAAGACACTTTAAATTGAAAAAAAAAAAAAAAAAAACACACAATAAATACAATACACTTGCTTTGATTTCTGAAGATCTTCTGTTCCTGCTTGTGTCATGAGATCAGCGACGTTCTTCTCCAGGTCATCGATACGAGTTCCCATCTCATCCAGTTCAGGCATTAAGGAAAACCTGCAGTTCTTTTTGCAATTTCAAGACAAAATCTCTGCAGCTAATAAATGATGAATCACTTTTTTAATTAATATTTCATTTATATGTAATACATAGATTCTGGCCATAGATTTTCTTTTGGGGATTAAGAAGTTATAATTATTAAAACTAAATGCAGTTAGCAAGTTTAAACCTAATACAAAAATATTAATATCACCACTCTTTGTTTGGTGTCTATTGCATGATATTATTATTATGGGAACAAAGCACAGTGTTATGCTAATAAAAAAAACTCTCTGTATGTTTTTTATTTACTATACTATATTTAACTCTCTTTATATTATTTACATACCCTGTAAAATATTATATGACAAAAAAGCATGACAATAAATGTTAGTTACTTTAATCTATTTAAATAAGTTAATCAGGTTTCAACTAGATTTCTTTTAATTATGCAAAATTAATTAATAATTTTAGTCTGTTTGATTGATGTAAGTTGAAATGACTAAAAAGTTTATTGGATTTAACTATAAAAAACATTAAAATAAAAAAGCTATAAAACGGCAGCAATATTTATTTACAGTGTAGTTATGGTTACTGTAGCAAAACTATGACTGATTTGTGGTTCCCTGAAAAACAAAACAAAAAATAAAATAAAAAAGTTATATAGGCTGGTCTTAACTGGTTTTTAGAGGGGTTTGGGCCAATCCTTAGATGGCCAGACCAACTGAAGAGATCAACTAAAACCAATGTGACAAAGCCACCTGACTTGAAGATCAACTGAACCAGTACCTTACTTCAGCTTAGACTGGTTATAGTTTTTTTTTTTCTTCTTTCAGAAGCGAACTAAGTTTTGCTACACTAACAATGGCTTAGCTATGTTTTTTTATGATTATTTAAACTGTGGTTATATTCTCTAATGGTAACATTTAGCAGGCTTACTGTGGTCCAACCACCACTTTTGTCATATATTCTTAAATGACTCAATAAAGGCACAGTTCCAAAAAGTAATATGCATTTAAATAGGATATTTTTAGAGATGATCTGTTCAGATAGGTTTTGAAATCTGTTCTGAAGTTGCTGCAAAGTCGTCTCCATCTGTTTGAAGAAACAAGTAGAACAGATTTGTAAAACTTCAAAATAACCCGCAAAATAATAGTTAAATCAATTACTTTAATAAAAATTAACACTTACAATTGCAGTCAAATCTTTGGCAGCTTTTGACTCGGATCCTGCCATGAGGTTTGTTTGAGTTGGTTTGTTTTGTTGTTCGTTTCAGCTCCAGGCAACGTTGACTGAAACAGCAAGCGTGTGAAAATAACCTTTTAAAAGTCTCAAAGAGATTTGATCATATATTCATAATCAAAAGTGAATTCTAAAACTTCCTAACTTTTCTCTCTCATTCATAAATTACATTTACGATTGCTGCTGTAAAAGCTTCCTCTTTCGTAGGCAAGCCATCCACCTTTAACCCTTTAGTAACAAACGGTGATTTGATTTACAGTACATTCATGGATATTTAGCGCTGATAATACCTTAAATTCATTACTTTTTACATAAGTCTGAGTTGCTTCAAGGATTTCTGGATGATTAAACGACTCAAATATTCTGTCAAATGCTGTCAAAATACGCTTAAAAAGTTATTTAAATCAGGCCAGGTCGTGTTTTTTTTAACATGTGAGGGTAAAGGTATGTTCACATTAACAAATGCAGAAATACTAGAGTTATCCGATAATATCTTAAAAATTCATTATTTGTTTTTATTATGTACGTCACGGGGCTCGACTGACATTAGGACCGTGCGTCTCATGAATCTATAATGAGCGTGATATGTGACGTGGAAAACGAGGAAGTATTGTTATGAGCATTAGCCAGCTGTAGCAGAGAGGATCACAGCGGCTTTAAAATGTTATACAGCACTCTTTTTCTATTTGCGTGGACCGCAAGACAGAAAATACACATCATCTAATATGGACCCTCGCTGAGGACCCGTTCCGTTTGATTTAGCAAGTATTTTCCTGAAAAAGGGCATGCACTTAAATGAATTGGATCTAATGGAGACTGGGACAATACAAGTACTTTTACTGTCGTTGCGTAGAATATACAGCCAGTAATCAACAGTAATTTCAATTTTACTATGTGAATGAACTAGCCAAATAGTAATAGTTTATTTTTAATTAAATTAGTGGCCAGCGATTGCGTTGAGTTGATTTATTTATAAAGGACATTAACATCAGCCAAATATGGATGAAGTGATTATGGATCAGATCATGTATGCTGTTCATCAAGTGGTGTCATGGATCGCATCTGGTGCCATTGTTTTTGGAGGAATAGTGCCATACATCCCTCAGTATAGGGACATCCGAAGGACCCAAAATGCTGAGGGATTCTCCACTTATGTGTGCCTGGTTCTGCTGGTGGCCAATATATTAAGAATACTGTTTAGGTAAGATAAACCTCAACCATCATGTCTGATATCATATCTATATGAGGAAACAATGTACTGTAAATACATGACACATAATCCACTAATCTGCTTTCATGTGTGTTTATGAGGAGACACTGGACACTAGTGCTGTTTATTAAATCAGTAGTAATATGCTGGATATGGCTGTAAAATGTTTTTTTATATGTACATCGTAATAATTCCTCATTGTAATTAATAAGATATGATATATAGTACTTTTTTATGCATTAGCCGTCAAAGGGTTGGAATCATTAAGCTTTTAATGCTTTGAAAACAGTCTCTGTTTACTTTTGCTTTATTTGTTTAAAAAACAGTCAAATCTGTGCAAAATCTTTTATTATTATTTTTTGTATTAATGTATTTTAAAGTGTAATTTATTTCTATGATTTAAAGCTAAGTATTTTAGTGTCGCATAGTCTTGCAGAAATCATTCAAATATTCTGATTAGCATATTGTAAATTACTTTATGTAATACACAAATTTGGTATTTTTTTGCTTTACTTTTGTCTTTATATTAATTTATTTTAATAAAAAAATAAAATTTATTTTTATATTTTAAGAAAAAAATGTATTAAAATAATACATTTTTAATATAAAATAAATAAAAATATGAACATTTTTATGGCAGAATAAATGATACTAAATAATATATTTTATAATTTATAATTTATTAATAAAAAAGTGTCTTATTAACTGTTTGTCATAATATAATGATAAATTATTTTATTATACATGAATAAATAATTATAATAGTTAAGTGCTTATCTTTCTTTGATAATTTATGAAAAATTAGTGCTTGAAAATACATATTAATATTAATTTGAGAACTTAAAGCAAGGAAGTCGAATAAACCTGAGGTTTAAAAAGACATTATCAACATGATGTTTAATTTATCCAAAATATTAAATTAAATTGTACCGTTGTTATTATTATTATTATTATTATTATTATTATCATCATCATCATCATCATCATCTTCATCACCATTATTAGTTCACAAGGTCTGAAATTATGTACAACATCATAGTGTTTTGTGCGTTTCTTTAACCTCTATATGTGTGTTTGTGTTCAGGTTTGGACGCTACTTTGAGACTCCTCTACTTTGGCAGAGTATAATCATGATTGTCACAATGTTAATCATGCTGAATCTGTGCACCAGCGTCCGCATGGCCACTGAACTCAACACCAAGCGCCGCTCGTTCACAGGTGTGAAACTTTATGACTTTTTACAGCCTTATTGACTAATAAAGTGTGTGTACAGCTGCTGTTCACAGCACAGTATTGCAGATAATGTATAATCAGTTTTATTTCTGCAGTTCTCTCTTTTTTTTTAAACGAAATTCTGTCATTCTTAATTTCCCTGTTTGTTTAGTTGAATGTGGTGCAGTCTAGTGAATTACAGTAAATGATAAAATCACATGGTTAGGGTCTTTTTTTGAATGTGGCTCACAAGATTATCACACAAGGAGGCTCTGGATGAACTTTGACCAGCTGCCTGTTTGCTGAACATCAGTCTTTCAGTTATTTCATGCTTGTTGTGTTACAAAAAAGTGTTTGTTCAAACTGCCATATTTTTTTTAAGCCAGAGTGCTCAAATTAGTTTGGAAAAGAATTAGTATGTGCTGTATACTGTTAAGAATGTTATACACTATGTTGTATGTAATTATTTAAAGGGTCACAAACTGAGATATCAAAACTGTATTATATACCGTTAAAACCCTGTACGTTTCAGAACTCAAGTCTTTCTTTTTAGTCTAAAAACAGTTAATATTGCCATTTTATTATTTGTTATTACACTTTGTACACTTTATTATTATTATAATTATTATTACCTTTAGGAAACACACCCTTTCCTCTCTATGCACCTCCTACTATCTTATAAACACTCTGTGTTGCAAAGACTAAAAAAAGAATAGAAATAATATTTTAGAAAAAGTACATCATATTGTATAAAAGCAGTTTAACTGGTTTATTTGCTTGATGGCTATACTGAGCACCCAACTTTCACTTTAAAGTTGGCTTGAAACAGAAGTGAAGTTTGTCCATTTTCCCCAAATTCCAACGTAAAATGCACACAAAGTGGTTGTGGTTTTGCTAAGTAGGATGCAATCCTGGATTAACATTTATGTTGTTGATCTGGATCATTGTTCCTGTTTGAAAATATAATCCATACATAATCCTTACCCCTAAACCTAACTGTAAATTATTCCCCAAGTCAGAGGGGATTAATAGTTGGATAACAGTGATGTAGACACACATCAGTCTAACTTAACATAATATTCAAATTGATCCCTTAAAGGAACACTTGCAAACTTTGTCGCTTAGAGTTTTTTTTTTTTTATTCATCCAGATCTGACCAGATCTCTGGATCTGACGGCTGCCACTTTAGCATAGCATAAATAATTGAATTAGCATCTCTCTCCAATTTTTTGTTTGTTTTGCTAATTTTCCTATTTAAAGTTTGACTCTCCTATAGTTACATCATGTACTAAGATAATCAGAAAAATGAAAAGTTGCTAGGATGAAATGACTAAGACTGTATTTGCATTATGCCGTAATAATCAAGGAACTTGATTACCATAGCTGCAGCCAGAACAATAATAATTACACAAGACTTGAAAATAGTCCCCAACTAAGTAACATTGCTGCGTAATATTATTGCACCTGCTCCAGCCATGGTACTGCAGAAAAGAGCAAGATGCTAATGGATTAATCTACTTCAATTGATTTATGCTAAGCTGAGCTAAATGTGCCTTAACCAGAACAAGGTCCATTTAAGGCATGTCATTTCACTTGGCGGCCCTGTTTGAAATGCCTCTTGGGCAGTATGCTCGGGCATTCTTTCTAAATGGGGAAACATCAAATTCTCCAAAATTGCTTGCAAGCTTTCAATTACATTTCACATTAGGAATCACCAATAGAATTAAGCCATAACTGTCTTTTTAGTTTAATTTTTAAATGTTTGAATCACACAAAATCTGCAGAAACTCACATCTGGTCTGAGCCCCTCCCCCTGATAATCATCAGTGTATAGTGATTGATGATTGGCTCCTGTATTAGAAGGGGGAGGCTTCATTTGCCATATTGACGTAACATTTTTCCCCATTCAAAACTATACGAGTCACACGTCTGGTGTATTCTATTTTCTTTGACCAGACCCAGGGATTGACTGAAAGGGTTCAAAAATGGTAAAACTCTGGTAAATGGTAAAAAATTAGCATATTTGCAAAAAGTGAAGTTTTCTCTCAAATCTTATTAGAATGTTGATGTTGATCAATAAACGTCTAACTTGGTGAAATAACACATGTAGTGTGCTATCACAGATCAATACTTAGTCAACTGAGGTATTCCAGGTGTTCCTTTCATACATAAAATGCAGTATGTCTAGTTCTGAAGTAATAAGTACTATAATAAGTATTAATAAAACATATTAAGTAACAATATTTCAAAGAAACCTCCAAAGTAAACAGAACAAAATGCAATGTGAACAGGCACTCCTTGGACAAATATGATGAAGTTTTAAACTAACAGTCTAACTTGTCTGTTTACTCAGGACATCCTGTTTGATCAGCTTATATCTGTTGGTTTGCATGCTGTTCTGTCTGTATTTTACTGGGTCGACCGTTTTCTTTGTGTGTGGATATAATTATGTAAAGACAGTAGTGTGACGTTACACAAGTCTGTCAGTGTTTAATCACGAAATCCAAGAGATCCAAATTGTTAACCTCTGTCCGTAACACAGCAGTGATGCTTACAATCTCTCCTTAAGACAGATGGAGACTGTTCAGAATAACTAGATGAATTACATGAACACATCTGTTACATCTGTAAACTTAACAGAATTAAGATATGACTCTCAACATCAAAATTCAAATCTGAAGGTTATCTCATTTTGAATAAATCTAATTGGTACATATAAAAATGAATGATCATCACCTGCTGTAGTCTGGCGGTGACAGTATCTATCAAAAATACCAGTCAAACTACAAGTGTTTTTTAAGAAACCTGTTTGAGTTACTTTCTCTTGTTCAAGACAAAGGAAGATATACTGAAGAAGGTTTGGAAAAAAAAAACAGCTGTTGAGTTCCATTGTGTTGTTTAGTTCTTACTATGGATGTCAATGGCTTCTTTTATCCCAACATTCTTCAAAATATCATCAGAAGAAAGACATCCATAAAAGCTTAGAACCAGTTTCAGTAAATGGTAAGGACATGTTCGTTTTTGGGTGAACTATCATTTAACAGTACTATTACTAGTACTATTAGTAGTATTAATTATTACAATTTAAAATTATTACATTTTTCTATTTTTTAATTACAAATAATAAATAACAGTGACACATAAATCGAACAATAAACCTGAACTGAACATAATATTCAAACTTATCCCTTGAAGGAACACTTTACTTTACATGTCCCCTAGACTTAAACAGTTGAGCTTTACCTTTTTTAATCCATTCAGATGATCTCTGGATCTGACGGAAGCCCCTTAAGCTTAGCTTAGCATAAATCATTGAATTGGATTAGACTATTAGCATCTCGCTCCAATTTTTTTGGGTTTAGTTAATTTTCTGTAGTTACGTCATGTACTAAGACTGTCAGAAAACGAAAAGTTGCTAGGACGAAAATATTAGGAACTGTACTTGCAGACATTACTAATGTACCATTAGCAACATTAGTAATGGTACTTAATTCATGACCGCAGCCGGCACAATATTGATTACAGAAGGCTTGAAAATTATTCCCAACTAGGTAACAGTGCTGCGTAATATAAAAGTGTAATTAAAAGATAACATTAGTAATGGTACTTTTAATCAGCCAGGGCACACTAGTCACAGTTTCTTTATTAAAAGATCTTTTATTTTGTTACAAGACTGAAGTAAAGACAGCTTTGAAGTTGACATCACATATTAAATTGCATATTAAAATATGTTCCGATAATAGTTTTTTGAATTATAATTCTTTGTTGATTGTAATGAACGAATGCATAGAATTCTTTCAAAACATAAAAAAATACGCATTGATTACAAACTTTTTACCTGTAGCGTATATAGGACATATTTACTACCAAAATTATATTAAAAGTCACAATGTTTTCCTAGAACTCTTTTGAGCCATTTCATTATTTTATTAATTAATATTTATTTATAATTTATAATAAATTTTATTTAATAATTAACAACTAAGGACGACTTCCCAGTTTTATAGATAGATAGATAGATAGATAGATAGATAGATAGATAGATAGATACAGTAGATAGATAGACAGACAGATAGATGGCATTATATATCAACATTATAGAAACCTAATTTATTTTTTGTACTAGTTAGACCCATTACAAAAATGTATCACCGCAATGCCACAATATAAAATATGCTTTGCTTTCTTTGCATATAATATGATTCCTTAATGTTTGGTTTCAGGATGAAATATAAATTGGTCATGTTTTCATGCTTTCAGGGCCTTTTTGTGTAGAAGATGAAGCGATGCAATCTATTTCCTTCTCTTTCCCTGTTCTTATGTTTTGCTTATTTGTCTTATTTGTCTGAAGCAACAGACAGTAAGGACGAAGAAATCAAAGTTCCTAAGAGGCTCTTTCTGGGTATGTACTGATGGGCTTCCCACAAAACATCAGTTTGATATAGATTTCCCCCCTTAATTCATCCATCCCGCTCATTTTTTTCCCAGTATGACCTGACGGAACCATATACTCCTCTAATCCTGCCATCATTTCACAGCTCTCTATTAACCCTGTAATATCGCTTGCATGTTCCCTAACAGACATGCAAAGTAAATGAGAATGAACAGCAATTGCATGTTTAGTTAGTAAGAGTGATTTTGGCATGTTTAGTTGAAATTGCAGTGCTGCATGCGACTAGATGAACTTTTGATCTAAGTTTATGTATGGCTCACTTGAAATATTTAATCAAAGAAATATTTGATCATTTAGTTTTGCATGATTCTAACGTCTAATTTAACTGGTTGCTGAATCAAAAATGCAATATTATTGTATACGTCTTCATACTTAACTATATGTTTCCACTGTATATTTCCACATGCTGACTTTATGATTTTAGAACAGTTTTGCATGGCTTTGGGTTTTTATGCTGAAAACAACTGCACTGTTTGTCACGACAGTCTGCTAACTGTTAACACACACTTTGAAAGGATTTGTTTACCCCAAAAATGAGTTTTATTTTCATGCTTTACTCCACTTGTTCCAAACCTGTTTGTGTTTCTTTCTTCTGTTGAACACCAAGGAATGTTTTCTAAAGAGTATAGTCATTGACTACTGTTGTCTTTTTTTATTACTACTATAGATATCAGTGGCTACTTTTCATCTTTACAGAATGTATTGTTTTGTGTTCAACAGAAGAAAATCTTAAAGATTACAACCAACTGAGTGTGATTAAATGTTTAGGGAATGTTCAGTTTTGGGTGAACTATTTCTTTACTGAGGCATGTTCTCCTGTACATCACTCTTTTTATTCCTCTAGTTGTACAGCAGGTGGCGTTGGTGTTTTATAACTGAGAAATGCTGTTGTGAAGTCTGATTAATTGACTTTATTGCTTTTCCTCTGCCATTTATTGACTGTCAGCACATATGTGCATGCTTCTACTGTATTTATACCCTCCATCTGAGAGTGGCTGATAGGTTTAGTGTTTTTGGAGGGAAGTCAATTTTTTTTTTCTGAAAGAGCCTTATTGTTGACTGTAGATGCCAGAAATTGAAGGTTTGCAGCACATGTGCTGAGTCAATGTATTTATTATTGAAGATAGGTTTGTGTTGAGTTCATTACTGTCATTGTCAGGCAGTTGCTATGAATTTATCTTTCTCTCACTGTAACATCTGGTCTTCAGTACAGTTTTGAGTTCTTCCTTTGACCTAGAACCCCCAAACTTGAGCAGAATCAGATCGTCTTTGTTAGATGGGAAAATAAGCAGCGACATGTAAATTCACAGTTTATTTCTGCTTACTCTGCTCTTTTTAACGCAAACCCGAAAAGTTTTGAAATGCATAAATAGCAGATGTTTAATTCTACTTCTATGCATGATAAAGGGGTATACATTTTGTCATTTAAATTAAATGCTATTATTTTGTTTGCTTTTTTTTAAATCTTCATTTCAGTTCTTATTGTTGTAAATATTTTAGCAAGAATTTCAGCTTCGTACATTCTGTTTACCAACCTTAATTTTAGCAGTAACCTGAACTTTAAATTAAAAATAAATTAACAAGGTGGCCAAAATAATAATTTACAGTCAGAGCTAGAAATATAATATTTCCAGCTAAAGCTTCATATTATGATAGGAGTAGACTACTTTCTATCTTGTTGGATGTCAGTAAGGCTTCTGTAACAGGGTCAGACCCACCCAAACTGCCACAGTAATTCACACTGTAGCCTTCCAGCAGCCTCTTTCATGTTTGCTGAAGGCTAGCGGTGTGGTCATTTAAAGATCGGGTCTAGTAACTTGTAAAATCTTTAAAAACTAGTAAAAGTCCTAAATCTTGTGGCGACCTGTTAACCTGGACTATGCCCTTGTTCAAAACCCTTAACCCCAGGTTGCTCATGGAGGAATTTTCCCTGTGATAGGAATCAACAGTAAATCTAATTTCTGAACCACTTTGCTTACTGTGTGCCTTGAAAAATCTTAGCATAAGTTAGTTTTTTTTTAGTCAGCTGAAAGGGTTTTAAATTGTTTTACCCAGCCTATACACCATATTTACAAAATGTATTATGCAAAAGCATAATTTATATCATATCCATCTATAAATCTGCTTCACACTTTTTCAATCCAACATCAAAGTAAATATATTTAAAACAAATAAATAAATGTATATATCTCATTCAGTAATTACACTAGCAGGTTTTAATGGCGCAAATTTGACTCCGGTTATAATGGCCAGATTTGTGTTTATTAGTCTAGTCAGCTGACTGCGTATGGAAATGACCATTTATTTAAGTATGTGTTTGCAGATTTTGATATAATACAATATGTCGTCTTTACCAAGCCCAAGGCTTATTTTGTTTTTGCTGTAACTGTCACTTGACGTAAAAGTAGATTGTGTGGTTTTCTCTCTCTCCCTCTCTTTTTCTCTCTCTTGCTCTATTGATCATGTGTGCCCATCGGCCCCTCACACACCTCATTAGACGCGTGTTCAGCAGAGAAGCTCTCAGCTCTTTTTGCTAATTGCTGCTTAGCTCACAATCTCATTGATCGAACGGGCCTGAATAATGGAGGTGTGCTCTAATCCATCCCATGGTCAGAGGTCAAGCTGAAATGGGCAGTTTGCTGGTTGAGGTCAGAACAAATAGTGTTCCCAAATGATACCCGAGCACTCAATAAGTCAGCGTTTTTATCGCCGCTCGCAATTTATCTGTCCGTGTTTGTCATCCTGATATCCATCGTTCAAGCCTGAAGCAGGTGGCTGTTGTTCACTGCTGATGGCTCTATAGCCTGTTATTCGGTTTGGACGTTGGTGGTGAAATGTATTTGATTTAGAGACTGTTGGGGTCCTGTGTGCTGGTGCAGTAATGGAGGTAAATGGGTGTCCCTCCTACACACAGTCTCGGTTCTGCTAAATTATCACTACAGGCCACCGCAACTGCCTCAATTAGCATCCAGTCGCTGCTAGACACTGGAGTCTTTTAGATAAATGCTTCCTTTTTACTTTCCTAAAAAATGCTGTTTTACTGTAAACTATGTGGGCCAGTTTCACAAACAGGGTTTAGCTTAAGCCAGGACGATTGTTTCATTTTGTTTAGGGTATTTAAAGCAGCTTTTATAGAAATTATTTAGAAAACACATTAACAGTGTGCATCTTGGGACAAATCTGTGGCAGTGATGTATTTTAAGATATCTAACTGCGCACTATTTTTAGTTTACACAGCTCAAACATGCAATTTAGTCTAGGACTAGCTTTAAAGGAACAGTTTACCCCAAAATGAAGATTTACTCACCATTGAGTGGTTCCAAAGCTTTGAGAGTTTTCTTTTTGTGTTAAATGCACAAAAAGATGTTTTGAAAAATGTTAGAGACCTGTAATCATTGACTCTGGAAATGGGAAAAACAATTACAGTGGAAGTCTATGGTAACATCTTTTCAACATTTATTTAAATGACTCATTGTGTCAAACAAAACAAAAAAGAAACTCAAACAGGTATGAGAAGTGACATTTTGGGTAAACTATCCCTTAAGCCTTGTCCGTAAAACCACAGCAGTTTTCTATAGTCACATTATCAGCTACTTTTGTTTCTGTCAGCTTCCCGTTTAATTAAAGGACCCCTTTTTCAAGAATTAAGATAAGTCTTTTGTGTCTCCAGAATGTGTCGGTAAAGTTTCAGCTCAAAACACCCCTCAGATTAATTATTATACCTTTCAGAATATTGGAATTTTCTGCTCTGAACACAATGCAGCTGTTTTTGTTGCCTGTGCCTTTAATGCTAGTTCTCCCAGCCCACCATTCCCATGTGCCTGTCAGATAAACAGATAAACAGCACAGTGACAGACATGAAGAAAGCAGATCTCACGTAACGTTTGTGAGAAATAATACAGTAAGAACTTTCCCAATGATTATTTGATGTATTTGTTGTGGGGTTAATTCAAGCCTTTTTGCAACGATGAGTCACACACAGTGTCGTTACAAAGTTCACACACACACACACACACACACACACACACACACACACACACACAC
>CAIGQQ010000001.1:20230052-20245945 GCA_903798035.1 Danio albolineatus
CACACACACACACACACACACACACACACACACACACACACACACACGAGGGAGTGAGTGTGAGCCTTTTTTTCCATTCAGAGAATTTCATTATTTATAGTATTACACCTACATCTGCCAATGACACTCTTTATTTTGTTTTGTCTCAGTCTCAGGCTATTATTTTAAAATACCTTAAAAATGTCATTTGTGCACCACAATACATGCTTTTATTTGGGTGATGTAAACCAAAACCAAACGAAGAAATGCTATCTTAGAGCGGATTCCTGCAGACCCTCATGACTGTGTCAGGAGTGTTAAGTCTCTTAAAATATCAAGTGATTTGACCTTTTGTGACGAGGTGAAGTTGGTTCAGATTATAAAATGTCATGTTGTTCTGTTGTAAAATGCCATGTGTCGACTCACTAAAAACGCTATGAAATAGTAATAGATGATATTTGCGTGGGGAAAAAGTCACGTTCACGACTCTTAAAACAATTCTGAAATAATATATGTGTTATTAGGTATACGGAATATAAAACTGTTGGCAACATTTTACAATAAAGTTTCATTAACAAATTATTTGAAAAAAGCCATTACTGTATTTACAAACCATTGTTAGTTTATTCGCAGTGCGTTATTTAATGTTAACAAGCACAGCTTTGAATTTTAATAATGCATTAGTAAATATTGACATTAACTACCAATTAATTAATGGTTCAAAAGAATTGTTCATTCTTTTCATGTTAGTCAATACATTAGGAATCCTTATTGTAAAGTGTGACCAAAATGTCATGTATATTATTTTAGGAATTTTAGTTGTGTCTATACAGTATGCTAGTAGCAGGTTGTTTTACATAATTACTACAGCACTTTAACAGAAACTCTGTATTTTGTGGGAAAATGGGCTCAGTTTTCTAAATTAAAGACCAGCAATCATAGTACAATGAAAGATTACGACTAAATTTTAGGTCACAGCAAGCAAAAATTTAAGTGTGAAGGTTTTTGAATGACTTCAGCACATCACAGCTCTTCTTCAGTCTGTTCTACCATTCACTGACTGTAATGAGTTTCTTAAAGACAACAGGATCAATTTTATAACAGAGATTTTCAGTCAGGTTTAGATCTGGACTCATGGCTGGCCATTTCATTATTTAAAACCAATTATAAAAAAATCAACACATTCAGGAAACTGCATTCTGAAATTATACCTAAAAGCAAACATAAACTATTTGTAGCATTAATTTTGCTAGCAATGTGCCTCTGTAATAAAACCAGAAAAAAGCTGTTTTGATATTTCCCTGGCATTGGTTTTAAATTGTCGTGCTGATTGCGTCTTTAAAATGTTCTCTCCTATTGGTTCTGAAGTCACACTGCAGGACAGTGTCTGAAATCTTCTGATGCTGCCTGAACTTCATCAGAGGGAAGATTTGACCACAGGAGTCATTAAGCGGCTGTTGGTGAACGTGTTTGTGTCAAAACAGTATGTACAGTAAAGACCACAGATTTTTGGCGTAGGATTTTAAGAATCTTTCAGGATTGGGCCAAATTGTCTCAGACAACCAAATCGTGGCTGAAATCACACTGTTTGAGCAGGGCTTTAAATTGGCTTTGTCTAAAATTAAGGAAATTACCACCAGATAGAGTTTAACACCAGTAACTGGCAGGTAAACGACCACAAAGAAGTTTTTTAGTATGCAGATTTAAACTGTTAAACAAAATTTTTTTAATCAGTTTATCCACTCACTTTCTTTCACCTTAGTGCCAGATTTATCAAGAGGGGTCTGGATGCAGACCTGGTGCAGTGCAATCTGAGCTGTGTCCAATGCTTTTTAATGCACTCGGCTAAACCTACCCCTCACAGTGATGTCACTAGCTCCATTGGGTGCACTGCGTCTGACACTGCATCACTGAGAGATCTCTCAACTTGCATCATCAAGGCTGCATTCTGATACTATTGGATCTATCAGGGGTCATCACAGCGGAATGAACTGTTAATTACTTTGTCAGAATTTTTTGTATTCTGCTAATGCCCTTCTAGCCGCAACCCAGTACTTAGAGTGCACTAACTCATAAATCCCCAGCACTGGGAAACACCGCTCATTCACATACTCTCACTCACACACTTTTATATACTAAAAAATGATTTATTGGATTTACAATTTGTTTTAAAGAGTAAGTGGTTGCAAAAATTTTATATAGGCAGAATTTAAACAAACAAATAAAATTTAGTGTTAAATAAATAAATGGAATTTACATTTCTTTAGTTTTACAGCACTTTGACCTTCTGGATTTCTATTCAACATAATCATGATCATTTCAGTGTTCCTGTTGAGTGTCCTGCAGTATCTGCCCAGGTGTTAATGCGCGTCTCACTCCTGCAGATCTGCATATGGCATATACGCTGGTGTCGCAGATATCACGGACGTCCCATTGCGTCTGAGCCCAGCTGTAGGTGTTTGTCTTTTCATCCGTTATCAGTGTTCTCCAGACGATCCTGTTCTCAACAGTGACTCCTGCCACATGGAAAGCTATTTACAGGGCCTTAATTCCTAACATACCCCCTTCCTGTATGGCCGGTGAAGGGTGAGAGACAGTGATGTGATGTGATATCTCTTTATATTAAGGCATGAGACTGGAGAAGGTGCAGCATGACAGACATGGTACAGACACAGAGCAGCTTGGCACTTTTTGAAGGAAGTCTATAAATATCCTGCCAAAGGCTTGTGTTTGAAAAGAGGAGCCGCTTCCTGTGAAAGGACAGTGTGAAACGGTCAGTGTGAGATCGTATGCAGTCTTCCTTTGTCAGCTTTTCCTCTAGGGTGCGAATGCTGCTTACTGAGATGAGATGTAGCACATCAATAAATCATAATGTTGATGCAAAGCCTTGCAACCGAAAGAAGTCTGAGGCTTTTGCGTCTTACATAACTGAAATGAGAGAAGTTAGTCAGCATTATGTCTGAATGAACCCCATTTTTTTCAATCAGTTTATGCTATTCTAAAGGGATAATATAACTTTGAAAATCTTAGCTTTGACTTCTGCTGCATATGCCTTCCTAAACTGATATTAAATACATATATAATATGTCATACATAATATATTAAATTCTTTCTTACATGTACATTATAATAATGCATATTTATTTGAATGTAATCAAGTATTTGGAGGTTTTGTAAATTTTTACCTTTTTTTTGAGAAAGTTGTAAAATAAAAAAATGAAGAAAACATTTATTCAGTAATTTACTGTAGTAAAATGTAATGTAATGACATGTATTAACTTTAATTATGTGCACAATTTATCAGTTTATGATATTCAAGTCATATTCAAGATTGTGAGCCATTTGTTTTTAGTTTTTTTAAACTAAGGTAGTAGTTTATGTAATGTATTAATAACTATTAATATAATAGTGTCAGTTTTTTAATGTAATTTACATTGAATTCGGGACTTGTAGAGCTGAGCATCGATGGATTACTCTTCATTGTTTGGACTCTCAGCAGTGAATATTAAACCACACTGAACTGAACTGAACTCCAACACTAAAAACTGAACTGACACTGTTTCATTTTACTATAACTATGTGAAGCTGCTTTGACACAATCTACATTGTAAAAGCACTATACAAATAAAGGTGAATTGAATTGAATTGAATTGAATTATGACATTAATGATCTGAGTAATTTAATTTAAATGTAATGGTTTAATTCAGTTTGAATTCAATTTCAAACTTTATGCAGTGCGTTTTGTTTTTTTCTCACAATTGTGAATTTATATCACGATCGCCTCTCTGCAGGAAGGTTGCTGGTTCGTGCCTCGGCTTGGTCAGTTGGCATTTCTGTGTGTCGTTTGCTTGTTCTCCCCGTGTTCGCGTAGGTTTCCTCCGGGTGCTCCGGATTCAAAGAAATCCAAAGAAATGTGGTACAGGTGAATTGGGTGAGCTAAATTGTCCGTGGTGGATGAGTGTGAATGAGTGTGTTTGGATGTTTCCCAGAGATGGGTTGTGGCTGGAAAGGCATCCGCTGCGTAAAAAATATGCTGGATAAGTAGGCGGTTTATTCTGCTGTGGGGACCCCAGATTAATAAAGGGACTAAGCCGAAAAGAAAATAAATGAATAAATGATAATTGCCCTTTATTTTTCAGAATTGTTAGAAAGTCAGAATTCCAACATTAAATCTCACAATTGTGTTTTTAAATCAGAATTCAGATTTTTTTTTACTCACAGTTGAGTTTATATCTCAGACTCATATATGCAGTCTGAGTTCTTTCAGACTTATTGAGAATTCAGACTTTATTTATTACACATGTTAGTTTATAACTCGCAGTTCTACCTTTATAACTCCCAGTTTTGAGTTTACATATCACATCTCTCTAGAAATTAATTGCATGCATCCCACCGCTCCCGGAAGAGTCTCCTGCATATTCATAGTGGCTCTCTGATGCCTGCAAATTATATATAATATCCCAGAAATGGATGCCTCATCCCTATACACATACAGATCCCCCGCCTGCCACCCACTGGAAATTAGGTTTGGGCAGTTTGGAATGTCAGTAATTAAGAGTTGGTATCACACAATTCTAAGTAAAAAAATCTGAAGATAAGTTGCAATAACTTTTAAAATTTTCTATTCAGTGTCAAAAACAGACTTTCACATGATACTGATGTATGACTAATCAAAACAAAACAACAACAAAAAAGATCATGTGTTGGTTAGACAGTTATGTTGCAGCATTGTAGTTTCTCGTAACTTCAGTATAATCCACAGAATTTGAAACACTTACTAAAGCAGCCTTGATCAGTTCTGCAAATATCACACATGTCTCTTTTTTGAGATCTCTCTTTTGTCCTGCAAAATGTCTTCCGGTCTCTTTCATAATCTTTCTGTCAACCTAAAAAAAAGTCCTCTCACATGCGGACACCCTCCACACCTGTCTTCTCCGTCATACCGCAGACAAAAGCACAGTAATTGATCTGATTTTAAAATGTCATCTGAAATGCCAGTGTCGTTAATTATCAATACTTCAATAAATCTGTTTAAAATGTCATAAACTGGCCACCGTTCTCCTCCGATGGTGCGTAAGATAACCGTCTGCGGGCCCAAATCGGCGGCACTCAGGTTGTCAGACTGAGTTTATCAGAGCGATAACATTTTATGATTCTGATAACAGCTGCTTTAATCACAGTTTCATCTCAGACCTTTACAGGTGAATGGATCACGTAAAGCCTGTCAAGAACATGTTTGAGGATTAATCAAATCAAGACCTTTTTTTAAAAAATATCATTCAGATTTTTTGACAATTTAAAAAGTTAAGAAAAATACCTTGTTTTCAGTCTAACCTGAAAGCATATGAAGGGGTGCAATGGATCGCATTATGGTTTTTGAGACATGGATCAGGCAATTTTTTTTAAATTAAGAAAAAGCCGAGGGGACAACTTAAATTTATCTATTTCAAGATCAGTACAACAAGAAACTTCTGGTTTTAAGCCCCCCACCCAAAAAATGCATATATTTGAAATTATTCAAAACTTTCGAAGAATAATGGAAACATTTAACCATTGACATCCATAGCATAAAAAAAGGAAATGGTATAAAATATGTCAGTATAAAAAGCCAGTGGTTTTCAGTTTGCAACATTCTTCAAAATATCTTGTATTTGTGTTTAAAAACAAAAAACAGGGTTCTCACACTTTCTTGAAAGTACTTGAATTTTAGATATATGGATTCAAGGGCTGGAAAGTACTTAAAAAAGAAACATGGTCCCTGTAAAGTGCTTGAATTAACAAACAAAAAAAGATTCTGGTTTTATTTCATCAGTTGTTCTGTGCTGCGGTCAAACAGATTGAAAAAACTGAGAAATTCTTAATTGAAAATCTTACATCTAAGTATTGTACAATAACAATGACAAAGAATGCCCATTTGATCCATATTTTAGGAAACACATTTGAATATTACCAGTATTTTCAACACATTGTATTAAAGGTCTTTATACATGACTGTTTAAAATGGTCTAAATTTCTGAAAATTACTCTGACATTTTGAATGTAAATATTAAGTCTAAGTGAAATGTTAGCTAGAGTAAGGACTTTCATGGTGCTACATATGCTGGGGTATGAATAACAGGTTTTTAATAAAAAAATTAATAGTGCTTTAAAAAGTCATTGGAAGTGCTTGAATCTGGTGTCCATGAAAGAGTGGGAACCAACAAACTGGTTTGGAGCATGTGAAAGGAGAGTAAATGTTAACAGAATTAAACAATTTTAAGTAAACTGTGCCTCTAACAAGCCCCCTAACTGATATGAAAACACGTCTCTGTGTTTTTTATTGCTTTAAAAAATATCAGGAGAAAATGTCTCTGCTATCTTTAAAAAATTAGAATTAAAGTTTACATTTTTTTAGTTAAATATATAGTTATTAATCCACAGATTATGCACGTGCTGAACCATGTGTTGTGATCCGCACAGATCATGGATCAACACCCATTTACAGTAGCTACTGAATTCATAAGCTCAACAGAAATGTATGTTAGTTATAATGCTCAGTTAAAAAAAACATAAAAATATGCTAAGTATGAAGCAATGTACACAGATCTAAATATTTGCTATTTTTAAATTTTTTTTACACATTTGACTTCAACTGCTACAGCTATAACAATTTAGCTCAGCTTTGCAGGAGCATTTTTTGGCCTCCTAGTCCTTTCAATGGTATTTTTGCCATAATCTACTGGCCCTGAAAGTGACTTAATATAATAGTTCAGGAAAAAAACTGTTTTCATTCACTCATGAATTTATATTGAACCCTCCAAAGGTTATATATTTTGAAGGCTATTGAAACCAGCAGCCATTGACTTCAATAGTTTTTTTTTCTTGTTAGGATGCCAATTGCTAGCAGTATTTCTTCACAATATCTTCTTTTTTTGTCAAATAGAAAGAATAGAAACTCTTAAAGATTAGTAACCACTTGAGGGGATGTAAATGGTGAGTACATTTAAATGGGTTAATAGCCTTATAATTGTCTTGAAATGTCTTTGAATTTTAAAGTGAAGATAGATAAAATTAGGCAGCATGGTGGCTAAGAGGTTATCGCTGTTGCCTCAAAGCAAGAAGGTTGCTGGTTTGAGGGCACCCACTGCGTAAAACATATTTCGGAATAGTTGGCGGTTCATTCTGCTGTGGCAGCGCTGAAATAGGAACTAAGCCAAAGGAAAAGAATAAATGATAAACATAAAATAATTAAAAACATGTTAAATATGAACATTTCAGTCCTTTTAAATGATTAAACCTTTCAATATTTCTTTCTGGGCAGATGTAACCTTTCTCTAGAATAAATACATATTCTGAATAAATTCAGCATCATGAACTGCTTTATAACTGTTTTTCAGTATTGAGTGTGTCGTTTCTGTCAGTTCTTGTGGAGATCAGATTTGCTTCTTCTGTTTCGCATAATGCATATTTAGCCATGGAAAGCACTGACCTCACTTTCTCCCTCATTATCCATTTATTATTGTCTCTGCATCAAATATTCAGAATGTTTTCCAGGGTTGCATAATGGGAATTAATGCCGAGTTGATTTTCCAGAATTGCTTGTGAGGAGCGGTTTGGATAATAAGTCATGACAGAGAGTGGTAAAGTTACTCTTGTGAAAGTCTCGACAGTCACGCTGTTCTCTGTGTGGGTTGTGATGACATGACCGGCCACGTTCATTACTGTAATACCACACATACCCAAAGTCGAGCACAATTGCTCCTTCATGCCCTCTTCAAATTCTTCTTACAGGTGTGTTAAGCTTTCTCGGTTGTTATCGCTAGGGTTCTGTTATAATTTTTTTAACAATAGCCAGGTGTGTTTTTGTGCTGCCATTTAGATTTTTAGGTCTGTCTTGTACAAAACCATGTCCAAAAACATGTCACTAAAACCACCAGTAGGTGTCAGCAAGTCCCTGTCTTAATAAGGGAATAATTTAGTCTTTTTTTTCAAATTATGTTTTGTCCTTTTTATATTTTATTATTATTATTTTTATTTTTTTTTAACTTTTCCTGAACATTTTTCCAAGCTTGAGCAATAGGGCTGGGCTTAATTGAAGGAAAATGCAATGTACGATAACATTCTAAACGCAATATTCAATATTTAAAAATGTTGTAAAGGACACGTCACTTCTGAAAGTCAACAGCCATACAGTATTTTACTGTTGCATAAAGAACATGCATGATAACATTGTAAACTAAATAAAGATGAGTAAAATTTTATGTCAACAGTGATTTGCTCTACTAGTAAAGTTTTATCAACTTGAAAACAACAAGAATAAAAAACTTTTTGTGGTCTCATTGCTTTTTAACATGACTTAAGGTACTGTATGTGTGAAATCATAATTGACAGTGGTTATTTCGCTAGCACACAGTTGTATTATTTAGGGGAACAATTAATCTGAGCAAGTTTATTAAAAAAAAAATTAAAAAAGATTTGTTTGGGTAATCAAAGTGCCCTAGTGTCATATTTGCCCCAGGACAACAATAGCAAGTACATAAAGTAATTCCTAAGCAAATGGCATATAAATGAATACAAAGTTCTTTTTCAGTGTGGTAAAAAAAAAAAAAAAAAGATTTTCAAATGTATTCGGATTAATGTACATGCAGCTGTAGGCTCAGTGTTTAATCTCCTTATCAAATCCTATATGCAAAACATGAAAGACCTAGAAATACACTGCTTATGTAATTATGCAACTTTTAGCAGAGTCATGGTCAAAACTGCGTGCATTTTGCAGAAAACCTTGGCTTGGCTGTGCTTAAGCCCTGTGCGCATGGATTTGATTTGTGTTATGGATGTACAAAATTAAATATTCAAACAAAACAAAAAAATCTCAAAGGGAAAGTTTCATCCGAAATTATTTCAAACAGCAATGTTTTTCAATTAATGTCCATTAATAATAATAAAAAAATAACCAGTTAGATGGGTTGGAAATGTTAATTTAAAGACCCGCTACGTCTATTTTTGAAAATAAAAGAACTCTTTACAGTAGGTAATGCTACTGTATATACACACAAAAAGCTCTTTTAGAGAGGCATACATGACTATCTTTTGGTTAAACAATATATCTTAACTGGTGAGTAAGACAATAATATTCCGGGCACTTTATATTTATTCCAGTTATCTAAATAGGCCAAGCCGATGTTGGTTCAGGTTTTATTACACTCTTTCTTGTTTTGCATGTAGATTCTTCTCTGTTTGTAGTTTCTTTCTTTTTACAATCGGTGATTTACAAGCACTAGCACTATAATATACTATTTTGCTCTGTGCATACATACTGACATTTATATTATACATTCAGTGCATACGAAGTTATTATACAACCTGCCATAACAAAAGGAAAAAACGCAGACTAAATGCAGACTATTTCCTTTGCAGAGGGTTCCATATTGAACAGGAGTGAGGAATGTCAAATTGAACACATTTTCATACCAAGATTTGAGCCAACACATTCAAATTATCTCAGAAGACCTTGCTTTCAGAGACCCCCCACCTTCTCTCTCGCTCTCATAAGAGTGATAAAAATAATATTAAAAGCTGTGGATGTTTGCTACACATAGGATTATTCTGCAGCACTGGGAAACTAGTACTATATGGCTGATTATTCTGTGTGTGTGTGTGGAAAACCTTAATTCTAAAACCTAGTTAGTGGTAAACACTGTTTAGTGAGTTTATCCTCCTGATTGGTAATCTTCAGAAAAATTGAAAGATGAGCTTCATTTTGATGCACGATTTTCAAAGTAGTCGTTCCACAGATGTTTTCACACTGCATGACTATCTGGGGTGGCATTCTGTTGCTGCTGTGTTTACACTGCAAGATGGATCGGCGACAGGTGGTTTCACACTCCATGACTCTACAATAGGAAGAATCACAGAAAAACTATGATCTGCAAAACCACGTCTCTCAAAACCAAACGCATGTGAGAAGTGAATTGGAAACAACGTGAGGTCCCGTAGGCTGTTATTATGTTATTAACTACATAATGAGAAAGAAGCCTTTAGTGGGGTAGAAAACTTAATTTGCTCACCTGGCTTTTGAAAGGAATTAGTAATTTCTCTTCAACTATTTTCTTTTTTGACCAGGTTGTGGTATTGCTCAGATGACACGTCAAACAGACACTGGTGCTCCTACCAAATTTTCAATAGTTTTTCCTCCATTTTTTGGGTCCAAATAGACAGAAAAGTCGCCCTTTTAACTTTGCTCCCAACCTCCCCCTGGCCTGCAGATTCTCTCAGATCACGTTTTCGTGTGATTGTTATTCATGTGAACAAGCACAGATTTGCCTGTGATCTCAGGCATTTGTCGGCGATTTTTCAAAAACTGCCTGCGAGTCAAAATCAGGGCTAAAATCATGCAGTCTGAACACATCTTACAAATTCAAGCCAACTGCTCACAAATTTGTGTCCTGTTTAATAATGATTGATTCAAATATTTTTCACAAGGTTGGTTACAGCTGCAACTATATGAGCATCAAAAGAAACAAATGCATACAAGCTTATACAATGACACAAACAGCACTGTGTACAGCTGCTTTACCTTACAGTACATTTGAAAAATGATTAAATTTTAGCTTTAAAAATACAAGTGTGATTAAAGAGCTTACACATTTTGGTGGATTAACTACAGAAGCAAATTAGTTTGATGATGAATACTGTTAGTTTAGTTTTGGCACTTAACATTATACTCTTATAATAGGAAGAGTGTGTTACAGGGTAAGACAAAAACACAAAGATGGATTTGTAGTTTAATTGTACTTTTAAAATACATGCTATGAATAAAGTTGATGTGATGATTGGCATTTTGTAAACATTTGGTTGCAAGTTAAATATAAAGAATAACTTTTTGGTGCAGATTTACATGCGTGATGAAAATCAATGCAAAATTGTCACCTCGGGGGACTTCAGTTGGCAAAGAACTTCCCCCTGCTGATTTCTCATCGACTTTTTATTCTATTGAAGATTGGCACATGAATTCACCCAGTCTGATCAATAGGAAGCTGCTTTTGGCATCGTCCTTTGTGTAGGTGGTGCTTTGTACATCATTACGTTGTACTTGCACTTTTAGGGCTAGTGGTTTGTCTAAGCTGTGTTTCAAAAAGACTTCAGCAAACACTGCTTGCTAAGTAATTGAATAAACAGAGATTGCAGAAACTGAGGGCAGAGTTTTAGATGTGATACGCTTTACCCAAACAAACAGATTTCCCGAACACTTGTTTCTAATCTGTGCCACCCCCTCTTCATGGTGTTTTGTGAGCACAGCTGGCATCCAAAGAGATGCGCAACCAAGCAGTGAATTGCTAAAATCATGTTTTCCAAATCCACCCCTACAGTTATTTACTAAATACATGTTGTTGTTATGGCTTGAGTCCAGTCCAGACTCTTCATAGCAGTGCTTGTAACTGGTCTTTTGAGTCCTTCTCTTTTCTTTCAGCTTTGTCCCATATGCCCTGGCATTTTTATGACACTCTTGATGTCACTGTGGTCCTCGTGCTTTGCTTTTGGCCTCTGCTTGTACTTCGACATTTTCATTGCCGGTTTATGAGAGTAACCGCTGTTGAAGCTCCCAGTGTGCTTTGATTAGATATGCTCTTCTCATCCACCAGTGGATGGCTGAGAGCTGACTTACAGGCTTATAAGTTCTCTGAGTTCAGCTTCCATCGATAGAAAGGCCAAAATAATTGGTGAAAGTGGATTATTTTGGGCCAGAATCCAGTCAGACTCAACCCTGCTGAGTTCCCTTTGTGCTGGGAAGTGGATACTCATGAAAAAAGCTCCTCTGTTACTATTTAAGAGGGTCCTAGAACTGTTATTACTTCAAGACCAAGATTTTATTCTGGATATCAAATGGTCGTCCAACATACATGCGAAAGACTGCCAAATGTTGATGATTTAATGCTTCTGGTCATCAATTTAGTGGTTTTTGAGGATGAGCAGAAATTGCACAACCTGTTCAGGGCATGGACTGTAAAAGAAAGACATATATAGACGTAGTATCCATGACATCACCCATAGATTTCTGAAGATCACAGATTAAGCTACAAGTGGGAGTTGCCAACCTTTGCCATTTTGTTCGCATTTCATCACGCCGACCGGGGATTACCAAAAAAGGGCAAACAAATCCAGACATAACACTGTATGACAACGTTTCAGATGACTGTTTTATAGCCTACAGCTAGAGTTGAAGATCTTTGCTCGAACCCGAAGGAACCCAACGGAACCCGGCAGGTTCGGGCTTAATTACTATAATTTTAAACGGGCTCGGGCCCGGCTTGGGCTTGCTCTCCGGCTTGCACGGTAAATTAATGGTCACGTGATGCGTTTCAATTAGTGCGAGAAAGTAATCAAATCATTTGTCACAACATCAAAAGCCATGCCTGCGAAGGTGAACAAATGATGACGGAGAATTCAAAAAGAGTGAATTTTGCGAAGTGGGAAAATGTACAGCAAGCTGACAGGGAAAATGATGAGGTCATCTGCTATATTGAAACCGCTGTCATGGAAAATGAAATGAATGTTCTTGGCTGGTGGAAGATGAACAAACAATCCTACCCAAAACTTGTCAAATTAGCTAGGTCAGTAGCATCCTGGCCAGTAGCAGCAGCAGTGAAAGGGTGTGGACCGGTAAGCGCAGGACCGCGCTAAAGCCATCTACAGCGGATTAAAAAATATTCCTCCACAAAAACACTTTTATAGAGCCTAATCTTGGTGAGTAAAGTATTTTCAAATTATAACTAAATATTAATTAAATCATAAATGCATAACGTAGACAGAGTAAATGTTGGCATTATTGTTTAATTATTCAGCTTCACCGTCCCCATAAGGCTGGATTGTGAGGAGAAGTGGCGAAACAAATCCTGCAGAGCCTTTATCTTAATTTCATCATTGCCAAATACCCGTCATAATTTAGAATTTGTTTTAATTTAATTTGTTAAGAAATACTTATTTTTATTGGTCTGCTGGCCGATTCAACGGCTAAGTGTATGAATAACTTCAGGCTGTTAACGGGTTCGGGCTTTAAAAAGCTGTCAGTCAAAATGTACTTGTCGGGCTCGGGCCAAATTTTGTCTGGCGCGGGCCCTGTCGGGCCCTGTATGGCCTTTTATGGCTCAATTTTAGCTCTACCTACAGCTCTAGTAAAGTTTTAAAAGACCTTAAATGACCTTAAAGAAATACATTTATAGATATGGAATATAAGTATAAAATTTCACTCACCTAGGAAATGGAGGACACTTGAATGGTTTGTGAGCACAATTAAGTGCACACAGCATGCCATATTATCTGATGATTGTAAGAAATAATTCCAAAAAGCAATTGACCCTGTAAAGCCACATAAAAAAAAAATTTGGTGTATATGCCAAGTTCAGCGGCTAATCAGCTGAGGTGACGTGATGGAAACCAGCGAGACCTAGCTGTCATTCAAATGGTCACACCCTTAATCATGCAGAATTAATACAACTTAAAATAAACAAAAAAAATTCAGCCCCCTCACCGTTGTCATGAAGCGTAATATTAGCAATATATACACCAAAATCGTTTTTTTGTAGCAGTCTGTAAACACTGGAAACAGATGTAAGGTTGGTGATTTTTAACATTGGGTTCATTAGAAATGTGCTCTATTATGGAGCCAGATCTACCGGAATTTCGATGAGTTGCAGTTTCCGTTACTTCCATATTAGCTTCACTAGGGAGAGCGGGATGTTGTCGCTTGGTTCAGGATGGCATCTATCATCAATAGCATTCAAATATAGTTTTTGTTGAAAAGAAATGCATACTTCTGATCAGCAATAATGTATTAAACTCAAAAAGTGACAAACAAATATTTCAGTTAAATAATAAAAAAAATACTTTATATCAACAAATCAGCATATTAGAATGATTTCTGAAGAATAATCTGACATTGAAGTCCACTTATACCTGAATGCTGCAAGCTTTTTTCAGTATGATGATGTATTTCCAACTAAAATGGAATATTGTGTTGTGGGCAGGGTTTTAATTTTTGTGCTCCTCCTTTCATCTTGCACAAACTAATAGTTGAAGAGGTATGACTAGGCATATTTCAGCCAAGCCATCAAACCGATAATAGTAGAAAAGGCCTGCTATTGCAGAGCAGAAGTAAATTGTTAGAATTTGATTTAAAGTTTTTTTTTTCAGTAGATGACCTTGCATTGATTAATTGTTCAGCTTAAGACAATATGTCCTTGTAAAATGAACATTTTACATTTTGATCTCATGTGGACTTTAAATACTGAAGTAATAACTAAATATTTCACTTTGGCATCACAGCAATAAATATGCAATAATACAGTTATAAATGTGTGTGTATACTATATGTGTGTGCCTTGGTAAGCATGAGATATCTTTCAAAATCTCTGATAATTTGTGCAGAGTGCAAATGTGTGTAGTTACTTATCTATTTGTTTGTAATTTGTACATTTTTTTTCCTGCTATCCTGTCAATAAAACTGCAAACCACTGTCTTCTAGGATGTCTGATCTGTACTTAATTATGTATTTGACATTGATTCATCCCTCATTCCATACATAATTCATGCATTCTCATTGATTCCTTTTGACAAGTGTTAAGTTATATTGCTTTTAATATTTGCTCTGTCTTCTTGATTTGCAGACTTTGACTGGAACTACTTCTGGTCTTGGAGTCGTTTTGTGGATTACCTGCAGTGTGTACTGGCATTCACGGTGCTGGCCGCCTATGTGACGTATCTGCTGCTGGACTCGGTTCTGTTCGTAGAGAGCCTGGGTTTCCTGGCTGTATTTACTGAGGCCATGCTGGGAACACCACAACTCTACTGCAACTACCAGAACAAATCTACCGAAGGCATGAGGTTTGTACTAGTAATGTTCTTATTTTAAGCAAGGTTTGTATGGGTGAAAATCCTTGAAAATTTTTTGAAAAACACTTAGTAACGCGTTACACCCAACACTGCTCATAACTTAAATATTCTAACTTGGTCTTATGGTAAAATGGCAGACTTCATTCTAGTGAAGCATGCAGGGCTTCTCCATTTAGGAGGAAATTGAATTTAAGTTTCTTAAAACAAACATTACTTAAATGAGGTATGTTATGACCACTTTGACATTTTTACATTCGCTCAGTCTGATTTCGATGAGTGAAGCCTCAGCTGTTTTTGAGCAGAGGATCATGGGAAGTGATACGTGGCAGCACAGTCACACCTTGATGTCTGCTGGTCAGACTTCCTGCTTAACTGGTTTATGAAACACTGTTGCTAAGCTACGGGAATCAAATATAGTCTTACATATAAGTTAACTGGTTTAGTGGATTTTTTTCAAATGTATTTATTATTTATTTGTTTCTTTGCTTTAAATTCGATCGCACTGCACAATTTAGTAAATGAGCAACAGTGGTCGAAACTGAACTCAAAACAAATGAATCAGACCAAAATAGTAATTAGGTAATGTTTCATGGTGACTGTTAGTTGTATAAGATACGCTGTATGTGTGTGAGAGGCGTATTATCTTGCATAACCTTTTGAGAGCTGCAGTGTGTGTGTGTGCTGTAAAAACACATCCTGTCATTGTGACTTAGTGTGTTTGGTAGTGTCTCATACTGTGAGATGCCATCCTCTTCTCTGTTTTCCAGCATTTGTGCTGTGTGTGTGCGTGTCCATTCACCCGCACAGATTTGATGGCACAAGCGGGGAGCCGCCACTGGCAACATGCCAGTCCGATGGGATAAGGGTTGCTGCCTTCTCGCGCTCTGTGTGTGTGTGTTTAAACATCTGTACTGATAGAGCCTGTATTGCTGTATGTCTATAAATTTGTGTGTATGCAAACAGGGTTATTTGCATATGCTTATGTTTATGTTGAATTTTTTTGGTCTGTTTTTGGATAGAGGGAATATAAAGTAGGAACAACATA
>CAIGQQ010000001.1:20246345-20258576 GCA_903798035.1 Danio albolineatus
ATATATATATGAAATAGTCATACATAATTCCAAAGTTTGGCTGGTCTCTTCTTAGATGGTGCTTCATGCTGAATAAAAATGGCCGTTTTAACAAACGAAATAAGTAAATATATGTAGTATTTTGAAATATTATTGCTGTTGTAAATATGTTTGTTCCTGTGATTCCAAAGCTGAATTTTCAGCATCATTGCTCTAAACTTCAGTGTCACATGCTCATGCAGAAATCATTTTAACTTGCTAATTTGAAACATTTCTTATTATCATCACTGTTGGAAACTGTTATGCGGATCATTGTATTTGTGGAACGTATGATACATCACATTTATCTGATTCATTTATTAATAGAAGAATGTTTATAATTCAACTTTTAACTGAATAAATAATATTAACATATTTAAAAAAACAGCACCTTTTGAATGGAATATTAAAGATCTCCCTGGAAATGCTTCATTCTGATTGGTCAAATGTTATATCCTGCATTAGGATGGTTTAATTTCTCTCGCTTTACACTCTGTATCATCTTCTTGTATGATAAAGTAATTTCAAACGTCATAAACCAAACCTAATTACATAATAAAACTATTTAGCTCACCCCATAGTAAAGTAATTCAAGCCTCTCTGGTAGGGTTTATAGATATTTACCTGTCGTATTATCTTGTCAGTGCTTATTTAGCGATAATGATTTGCTGACTGCATATTTTTTTTCTTAATGTTTGTTTTTCTTCACCTAATAAATATGTAGATTTATCCTACCCAATATATGTAGCTTGTAATATGAAAAAGAGCCATGACCAGCATAGCAAATTCAGTAAAAAAACATATTAATTCGAAGTTACCCACATAGCAAAATTTCTCTGGCCCAAATCTGGCCCACACAATCAGCTTTTGCTTGGCGTACATGCGACAGTTAATTCCGGTACATGATTTGACCAAGTCTGGCTTCAATACAAGGGCGAAACATGGCCCATATATGTGGGCCACGTCTCAGCCAATTTAATAACCCATAACTGGGCCTGAACTGTGCCAGACATGTTGATGTGTCGCGACTGTAATGAATTTGATAAACCCATGAATGATTTCGCTTTATGGCCGTGCTTTTTCTCGAAACGACCTGATTGGTAGAATTTTTTTCTTTACTCAAAAATGATTTAAAATTATATTAAAAGCAGGTCAAGATATACTAAACTTATGTGGCCCACATATACATTTTTAACATCTGGGCCAAATACTGCATTTCATATCTGGCACAAGTCTTGTGTGCTGCCTTACAGACGGTGCCACCTCTGTCAAACCCAGGCCATGTTTGGCTCACAGGCTGTATGCTAGTGCTGGACGAATACCTGCTGTGCCAGCTTTATGCCAAATCTGGGCCAGAATTCTTTGCTACCAGGGTACTTATTATTCCAAAATTATGATGTCATTCAACTCTAACAGTTTCTTTTTAAATTCTGTTTCTAAGCTCTGAAAATGTTGTTTACAAACTGTATATTTATAGTTTATTACAACATAAACTGATGTTAAGATGTGACGTTTGATCATGTGACTTCACAGACAATCGGAATTTGTGGGTGAGATGTCTTCAATCGCTATTGAACAAATAATCACAATCAACTTCAACAAGAAACATTTCTAGACTTCAAAATCAAGCCTTCCTGTAATTTAAATTGTACAAAATCGTGCTCTCAATGCCAAGGTTATGAATTCCATTCCCAGGGACACAAGTACTGATAAAATATGTAGATTTCAATGTAATGCATATCACTTTTTATTTCAGTTTCTTCCAAATGCTTAAATGTAAATGTTTTTTACATTATGAAACCTCCTGAATGGCCTGAGACTAAACGTTTGAATTATTTTTTGTCTGAACTATCCCTTTAAAACAGTGAACAGTTGAGGTCTGACACATCCAGGGTACAGTAGTTGACCCCTCCAAAATGTATTTGCTGATTATTTACTCACCCTCAAGTGGTTTCAAACCTGAGTTTCTTTTTCCATTGAAGACAAAATAATGATAACACGCATAACAAGTAACAAGAACAGTGGTAAATTACAGAGCTGTGTTTGTGCTGCAGGCTCTGCTAAATGTTTTAGCACTACTGCAACACAACCTGTTAATGTTGTATAATCTAGAGTCTAGACGACCAGCAAAGATGCATTAAAAGTTATATACATATCAGGTATTTTTAGGTGCACTCACCATTGTTTTTATGTCTATTTTGCAGCATACTGAAGAATGACATCATGTGCTTGCTCAGTGCACTTAAAAAAGTTGACTCAGCTTGAAATTGTAGGACAACTTGTGGCAGAGCTTGTTTTGTGTTGACTCAACTTTTAACCCAGGTACTGCACTTGACTCAACTCAACTCAAAAAAAAAAAAAAAACTCTGCTGCAAGTTGCCTTACAATTTTAAGTTTTCAACATTTTTGTAGTCTACTGGGATTTTAGTGTATCCTGCGATTCAGTTTGTGAATTGCGATTCAGTTTGTTGATGTAGGCTAAATCAGGGGTTTCTAATCATTTTAACACACGACACTCAAAACAAAAATGCAGGTGACTCTCGAATCTTCCGAGTTATAAATATACTAGGGCTGTCCAAAAATTAATCGTGATTAATCACATCCAAAATAAAAGTTTGTTTTGACATAATATGTGTGTGTGTGTTATATATATTTATTATGTATATGTGATAAACACATTCATAGAAGCCAAAACTATATATAAAAAGTTACATCAAAGTAGTTACATCATTTTCAAATGTAAAATTTGTGTCATACACATATATTTTTTAGATATCTAAATATAAACCAACATTTTATCAAGTATATGCATTTGTGTATTTATATATTCATAATATAAATATAGACAGAGCATGCACAAATATTATGTTAAACTTTTATTTTGGATGTGATTAACCACGATTAATTTTTGGACAGCCCTAAAATATACAAATGTTGTATGCAACATAACATCATACATACACAACAATAGACCTTTAAACATGACAAAACATGGAACAGTGTAATAATTGTTATAGTCATTTATTCACTGGTTTAATTGTACATTAAACAATCATCCTTGTTTAATTCCTCATCCTCCATGTTCAGTTGTGACCTGTATTTATTTTTAATGAGTGAGCATCTGCAAATTTATCTTCTGCCAATGAAAGTATTGCTGTGTCATAAATATGACATAATCGGGTTTCATTCGCATGGAAAAAAAATTTAAAGGCTGACAGCCGTTTATTTGGATGTTGTTGATTTTAAAGGTGGCTGCTATTTTGATCTTTTGTAGGTTATGGATAATATATGGTAGTTCTATTATAATACATTTTTTTAAATTGTTGTTCCCACCACTTTGGGAACCACTGGCCTTTATGATGACAGAATTAACAAATTTTGAGTGAACTATCCCTTTAAGGACATCTTGTATTGCAGACTTTTCTTTATTTGTTCCGCTTTATCTTGTATCTGTTCCCTGAATGTCACACAGAGCCCAAAATAATTTATGTGACAAGCACTACAGTCATATCACATTCAGATCTGTGTGCACCAGCACAATCACAAATCATTTATCTCCTGGAGACAGCCTTGAATTACAGACTAAATTCTATTACGTTTTCTTTTTCCCCCTTTATTTGTCTCAACACTGATCAAAATGAATGGTAAAGCCTTCCATCTTTATTGTCAGTTTTTTTCCCATTTAGCGTTGTTAGTCGTTTCAGACTGAGCCTTTCGTGACAGTATTTTGTTGTCCATCAGTTAAATAATGAATCGCAATGGGAGGGAAAGTGCTGACTCCCACAACTGGCCTTATAAGGTCCATCGCCTGGTATTTGGAGTTGGCGAAACCCTCAGTGCCTTATTTAGTTGTGTGAATTGTCTCACTGCCGCCCTGCAATTGCACCCAACTCTCGTTTTATATATGTGTTTACTGAGCCGCAAGCTGCTTTGTATCCACAGGCTGCGGACAAAGCATTCATTAAGTTGTGCGTTCCTGTAGTTCTGATGCTGGAGTGAAGTGTTGGGTGAATCGAATGCTCCCACAAAAGGAAGTTGCCCAGTGTGCGTCTGTCAGGAGAAACTGTGCAGGACAGCAGTGTGTTTGTTGACTGCTTTATGTCAAACACTCTGTTTCTCAGGCTGTTTGTTGGTGGCGTTTTCATGCCACTGACATCTAACACATCCTCTCAGCCACAGACACTTACACAGCACTTTAGATTGCCTTCTGTTGTAAGTCCTGCTGCTATCTTTGATTGATTGTCCACTGATATGACCTTTATGGTGTTGTGGAATTTTCTTGGTCAGAGTAAATTGCTCAGGAGAGGTTTTGAAGCTGATAAGACTTTGTTTATGCAACAAAGTGGAGTTGTGTCTGCAGACGTAACTCCTGATTTATACTGTGGACTGGCATATATACAGTATGTCTGAAGCAGGGCTGCACAATATATCGTTTTAGCATCAATATTGCAATGTAAACATTCACAATGGTCACATCGCAGGGTAATCAATGTTGAGTCTGAATTATAATTTATAATTTGCGTGTGACTGTAGGAGGATTTTAAAAGCATTTGGCATAAGGAATTGAACCGTTAGTAATGATTAATTCCTTTTGAATTATTTTTCAATTACAGTACCTGAAAACTGTTAAACTCAGTAAACAATAAAACACAGTTTACTTCAATTGTATTATTGTTTTTTTTTTTATTATATCTATTTGTGCTTTTAATTTATTAGATTTGATTAAGATGTACCAACATAATCATTCCAATCAATCTAAAATGATGAGATCTTTCCAAATAGAGATATTCAAGTCATCTGGTAAAATTGTGTTCATAATGTAAAATATAATCGCAGACTAACAAAATGTCACAATGTTAGATTTTTCCAATATTCAGCCCTAGTCTGAAGCTACTGACAGTATTCCATGCTTTGTTTTGCTATATACAGCATGAATTCTTGAAGGTTGATTATTGTGGTGATGTATTTCTAGCTGATGAACAGGTTTCTGTAGGTTTGTCTTGCCTTTGTGTTCTTTAAAATAGTTTAAAATAATTCTTTTGCCTCAGCACTCACACTGCATAGAAGATAATCGTAGAAAAGTTATTCCTTATGAACGTAATTCTATATATTTTCAAAATTAAACTACTCTGCAAATACAACATGACATTTATAGCAGGATTTAGTTTACCATCTTTTTTTTTTTTAACCTTTTTTGTGTATATCAGGGCTATTCAATTGGCGGCCCGCGGGCCAAACCTGGCCCCCAAGACAATTTGTTCTGGCCCTCCAATTAATACGGAAGTCCTAAGTTCTCAGAAAAAAATTAGTTCAGTCGAAAAACGGCCGCTATAGTTATAAAGTGACGTGTCTGTTCAGTACAGCGTGAGCTGCAGTTGAAGGCTGCGCCGTGCGTGGGTGTGAGTCACCTGACATTAAGCGAGTGCAGCAGGCAGCCGAAAACATTTGGATATGTTTGTAGAAAAGGCCTTTTATACAATGCACTGATATGGTTGTTAGGGATGCAACGATTCGCCGTTTTCACTGCGCTTTAATTCGTCACTGTTGATTAATCGTAAAGGCTTCTCAACTGCGCGTTTCTGTTGTACAGAACGAAACTTCTGCAATTAAAAAGGTTATGCCACCTGTGCGCTAGTTTAAAGTTCTGAGCTTTTACGCTGAGGCCAATACGCACGCACACTGGATTAACCACAGCTGCGGGCCGTTCCAATATCACGTCCTTTCCGTGCGCAAGTTTGTTATTTCTAATGTAGAATATGCTAATGTGTGCGCGCAAGCGGAGCAACGCACTCGCTGCTTTCCGGGTGCACGCAGTAGAAAACATCGCGGGGAGGTTGTGCGTGCCTTTCAGTGCAATGTAAACAAAAGAGATGTTAGACAAATTATTATTAAAATGATTATGTATGTACACTGTCAGAAATAAAGGTACAGGAGCTGTTACTGCAGCAGTACCTTTTCAAAAGGTACATGTACCCAAAGAGTCCACAGTGTTACCTCAAAGGTGCATATTAGTGCCCAATTGTGCCTGAAAAGTACCTTTGAGGTACCATTATAGACCCTTCAGATACAAATATGCACCTTTTGAAAAGGTACTTTGAAAAGGGACTATAATCGTACAACCAAAATCTATAATTGTTGCATCCATAATTGTTATTCAGCTCAAAACATATGAATGTGTCTGAATGTAGAAGAAGCCTACTTAAACAATGCACTGCTTTTGTTGTGCTTTGAAATAAAAAATTTGAATGTTTGTAAAAAAAAAAAAAAGCCACATTGTAAAATGCACTGATGTTATGTAGTTTCAAAATACAACATATTAACATTTTAATATAGAAAAGGCCAAGGTGGGTGTCTTAAGGAGCAAAAATGCAACATATGCTGTTGTGTCCTCACTCATATTTCAAGTCATATCTCTCTGACCCTTAGTTTGGGATGATTTTCATGAACTGGCCCCCCTGACAAACTAATTGAATAGCCCTGGTGTATATTGTGTTTGTGCGTTTTTATTATTATTATTTTTTATTTATTTATTTTTTGCTTATTTGCTGTTTTGGTTTATCCCTGTTCTTTCTTTTTTTATTCAGTTTTTGATTATTTTGTTTTGGTTTATTATATTATTTTTTCATTTTAGTTTAGTTTTTAGTTTGTTTCATTTTGTTTGCAATGCTAGTTTATGTTTGGTTTGGTTTAGTGTTTTTTGTTTGCTTGTGATGGTTTTATGGTTTTTGTTTGTTTCATTATTAGTTTAGTTTTGTGTTTTTGTTTTGATTGCTGCTTGTTTGGTTATATCTGTTCTTTTATAAACAAAAACAATATGTTATTGTTTTTCTTTAGTTTTTCTTCTTTTTTGTCTTTGTTTTTTGTTTATTTTTAGTTTTTTGTTTATTATTGTTTTTGATTGAATTCATTTTCATTCAATGGGTTGCAAGCTCTCATCCACAGTTATTCCACCCTTGTGTTAGATGGGGGGGGAAGAGAGCTTGCTTGTCTAGTTTTAACATTAACTTTAACTACTGTCATGTCTTTCAGAACTTGTATCATTTTCTAACATTTTTATATATTTCATACTTTATATTACAGGTTTAACTGAAAAATATAAGGTGTAATGCAGGACACAAACAAGATTATTATGACCCCTGAAGGTTGTTTTTTTTTAAGATTAATCACAGTATTACATATAATGTACAATTCCTTACCAGTTGAATAAAATGCATGAAATTAATATTTAAAATACTTTTTAAATTATTTTATTATTTAAAAAGAGAGAGATTTTGCAGTTGCAACAAGAGCTTTGATGCATGCGTTGTTATATTGAGATATATTTAAGCATAAAACTTAATGCAATATATTCATATTTGATTTTTCTAAACATTTGGAATAGCTTACACTTGTCTAAAATTTGAGCCATGCGTCATTCAAGTACACTGGAAAAAAAGTTAATAAAAATATTATTTATATAAGCTGAATTTAAACAAATTAAGTTGAAAGTTACTAAATTTAATTTGTTTCTTTAAATTCCGGCCATTTAAATTGTTTAAATTGTTTACACTTACCTTAAAAAATATTGTAAATACAAATTATTTTTTTCAGTGTAGTAAAATGACCTTTACAATATAAAACAAGCAACTCGCCCACAATAGAATTGTTCGGGAAACATTTTGGGATGTACTCTGTATCTTTTTTTAAAGTGGACTAAACTTCACTTTACCTTTATCGATGTAAGTGATGGTGACCCAGTCCTCTTCACAACTCGCACTCATTAAACTGTGCTGTTGGGCTTTATTGCTCTGTCACAGGGTCTGATGGCTGTGGTCCGCCGGCGCTCGCATCGCTCTTTCATCTCTTTAGGACGTGGGCTCTAATAAGCTCTCAGAGTGGCCTTTTATCAGATCAGTTGATCAGTCCAGCTCTCAGCTCTGCTTTGGGCGAAACACAAGCCACATAAACAACAGAAAACAGTGTTTACCTCAGCTTTCTCTCACCGCAACCACACCGACTCTATTTCTTTTGGCCAAGAAACAATTTGTTTGTCTGTATTCTCTTGTTTTGTTTTCTTCAGCTTTTGATCTGCTCTTCACACCCAGCTGTTTATTCTGCTCATCCTTCTGAGAAGGTACTCGAAAGACACAACAGAACAATCTCAATCGTCATGCACCTAAAAACACGTCCAGTGTCTGAAACTCAACTTTCCGCTAGGTCAGTCTATACTGAGAGTTTGATTTTCAGACACTATTAAGCTTCATAAATGGGTAAAAGATAAGACAAAACAGTTCACTAACAGAAATATCTTCCAGTATCTTATAGAAATTTTTCTGTATATGAAACAGTTGTGGGAGATTTCTTCAGTTTAAATGACCTTTAAAATTTAAAGATCCAAGATACATGGAGAGATGATGCCAATCATCAAAGACTTTGAGAACAACACATACACTTAATGCACAAATTCACTTCATTGAACATGTACATATACACTATCAACTATATACTTTTTAACTTATTATGTGTATATAAAACTTTAACTGTTAAAAGCTATTAGTTACTAGATAATTTGTAGAAGTTATTAGTAACTAAGAACCTTTTCTGATTGTATTGCAATAATGTGCATCATTTGCAAAGCTAAATAATTATTGTGAAAAGCACTATAAAAAAAAAACTTGAATTGAAAAAAAAAAACTTGAAATGCAAAGTATACGGTATGGTAACCTGTTAGGCAGAAGATTTATGTACACGTTTTTATAAAATCAAAGTGATTTTTTTTTTTAAAAAACAATGTAACGTTTTAGAAGTAGAAATTTGAAGCTTTTACAGGGCTCAACAATAAGGACTGCCTGATGGCCCGGGGACAGTGTTAGAGATGCTCGGGACAGTAGACAGGATCGTTATCTGATCGGTTCCTCTTATCTGATTGGATGTCGTGAGCATGGTTTTTTTTTTTCCTGTAACCTGGTAAAAACCAACACGGTGAAGAGACGACAACATGACGGCAACATCAAATTATGAGGCTAAAAGAAAATGTTTTGTGATGTTTTGCTGTTATTTTTAGTCAGCCAGGTTTTGTTTTGCACAAAACCTGCACATTTTCCTTAACAATTTTAGAAATTTATTTTTGACACATTATTTAAAATATGTGGCTAAGAAATAGCAATGAACTTTTTTTTTTGGTAGGGCCAGTGAAATATTTTGGCAGGGCAAGTAAAAATCTGAACCACTGGTCCAATCGGGCCAGTAGAAAAAATCCTTAGTGTTGAACCCTGTTTTATAAATATAACATAAATGAAATATTACCCAAATAAAAGTAAAATAATACAAATTCATTATACAATAATACTTCACTGGACTAGACTAGTTCAGATGAAACAATTACGATTTTAATATATATTCTGCAAAAAGGCATAGTCTATATTTGATATATAAAGATATCCGCTTGTTAAGACATGACCTGTGGAGTACTGTTTCCAGGTTCTAGCCACTACTCATTGAGAAAATAGTTGTTTGTGAACCCTTTTTTGTCATATCAAACATTAACTTAATCTTTTACAAAATCGTGGCGTGTACTGAAGCTTCTGTACTTGCTGCATCATAGACAACAACATTTGAACAATTAAAAACAAAATGAATCTGATATTAGACATGCATACATAAATACAGTATTTTGTATTTTATAAGATACTGGAAATTCCCAGAGATGGGTTGCGGCTGGAAGGGCATCCGCTGCGTAAAAAATATGCTGGATAAGTTGGCGGTTGATTCCGCTGTGGCGACCCCGGATTAATAAAGGGACTAAGCCGACAAGAAAATGAATGAATGAATGAAGATACTGGAAAACATTTCTGTTACTGAACAAATTTTTTTTTCTCTTTCACCCATTTATGAAGCTTAGTTTTACAGCACTCTGAATTATACTTTTGAATTATTTAATAATAATTTATAAGTGTAGACTATCCCACAATTTATGTTGAATATCTTACAGACCCCATACTTTTAAATGCTACAGCAGTATGCTTCTGTCAGTGAGTTTGCAAAGTAGGGCGATTTTTCTGAATCAGGATCTACTGTTGGTAAAAAAAAAAACAGGATTAATGTCCAAAAAATACAGCTCTAACCCCTGTACTTAAACTCAAAACCCTGTTCTGAACCCAAAACTTTGATATAAGTATTCTTACAGTACCATGTCCTACTTGGCACATCCACAGTTACACTTACAGCAAAATAACCTGGTACTTTTTTTTTTTTTTCATATATTGATTTATGATTCAGAGTCTTCAGTGTGGCAAAGAAATCAAAAATAAATCAAAAATAAATAAACGTCATGTGGGGTGCAATATTCAGGGAAATCTAAAAGAAAAACGCACACCTTGAATAATTTATTTGTTTATTGTTAAGCTGGAGTGGTGATGCAAAGAGAATTTAGTTTTTCCCCTGGTCAGATATAGTGCATGTATTAATACACGCATTCAAATCCCTCTTTGAATGGCTGGAGATGAAAAACTGCTGTGCGTTTCTGCGTGAAGTTGCTGATGCACCAAATAAGGCTGTACAAAGAGAGTTTATTTATTCTCCTGCCTAAAATGCGAGCCGTTCTTAGTGCTTGAATAGGCTTACACAAGGGGTTCTTGAGGAGACACCTTAAAGCTAGTGTTCAGCCATCACTGAAAATTCTTTATTTACTTTCATCTTATTCCAAACCAATGGGACTTTCCTTTCTACAGTAGCTGGAACAGAAGTTTTGAAGAAAATCTTATAGCAATTCTAAAGAGGATGGCAATTCTACATTGTGTCAGAAGCCTTGTAAAAACTGCTAGCCATACTCATCATCGGCTTTCTCCAAATCAATGGCACTGCACAAGGCATGGATTTTCTTTTCCAGTTCAACCTTCTAGGGAAGATTTGTTGCACAAGTGTTGCAGCATATGTGTGGGGACCAATTCTTGTCCTGATATTCCATTTTGCAGTCAAAATAAAGGTAATAGGCTTAACCATAGTAGTTAAACTGAACTTTTGTGTCAAAATGGTCACTTCACCTCAAACATACCTCTACTGTTTACACCTTCACAGATATGAAGTATCGTTGCTCACTTTGCTAAATCAAGCTCTGACAAACAAGACAGCTGCATGATTTCTAGAGCTGGGCTTGCATCATCCATGACGTCTAGGAATAACTCTGTATGGCACACAAATGTCCAAGATGGGCTCATTGGAAAATACATACAGTATGTTTGACTCCAGTTCGTAGGTAAAATGAATGCAACGTTAATTTACAGGGACATATTATTGATTAATAAAGGATATTTTGTGCAGTACTTTGCACAACACCAAATAAATAACACAAAACAGTGTATGATTTGTAATCGAATACATTTTACTCACCTGGCTTCCATATGGACAACTTTTCATACATGGTCAGTTTGGTTGGTAGTTTACTTCATATTGGTAATTTACTTCATATATTGTCATACTTGATGCAGAATGCTCGGGTTTGAGTTTGGTGAAGCATGGTTCCACAAAAGATAAAAAAGCAATGTAAAATCAAGGTAAAGCTACATGGCTGTGGAGTACTTTTTTCTTGCATTTGTTTTAAAAAAAACAGTATGGTTGGGTTTAGGTCAGTGTTTCACTAGGTGATCTGTAAAAGAAGCATGTGTATCGGAAGCATACAACAAAACTGTAAGGATCCATGTATTAGCCCAACGACGAAGCTAACAGCATGGGTGAAGTTAAATGCATGTAAGCCTTTTAGCACATGTGAAGAGAAATATTTAACGTATTTTAATTCGTTTCCAACTCCGAATTTAATCTGACTCCAATTTATTATAATTTGAATGCTCATACCTAAAGAGAGTTTGATTTAGCCACTAGATTATATTATATTAAGTCAGTGATTGTCAGGAAATATGAGAGTTTAAACAAGAATTGTACATTTATTTGTCAGGCAAAGATTTTCCATTCCAATTCACATAATTACACAAGATAAGCCAATTTAGATTGTACAACAGAGTTAAAGATTAATACCTGGCCATGTAGAAAGACATTGCAGCATACAAGCTCTGAGACAGAGCCCAGAAACTTGTACGTTGCAATGGGGTCTTCTGGTTACAGAAATCCCCCGATCTGTCCAAAACCTTTACCTTAAGTACCAACAGGGCGTCACAGTTACCCTTGCCTAGTATATTGATGTGTTAATCACCTCTGGAGGGGGAGCATCTGGCAGAGATT
>CAIGQQ010000001.1:20258976-20273680 GCA_903798035.1 Danio albolineatus
AAATTCACGTGCGTAAAATATTTATTTATATTCACAAAAACAATTCAAGTGCACAAAATAAAAATACACATTCATAAAATACGTTTGAAATACGTCTGGTGATATTGAATACAGCTCTCATCTGATTGGCCGAAAGGTACGAGTCGCCTGCTTCTGCCATGAAAGTCTCAAAACACACAGACGTGTATCCAGGTGGAGTCGTAAGTAAAAGAGGATTTGCACATTCTCGTTCAGGATGAACTCGCCAATTTTTCAACATTCAAAACTTGTGCACGTGAATTTGATTTTATGCATGTGAGTTTGGCTATGTATGTGTACATCGTGTCTTTTGCGTGAATTTCTTTAGATACTAAATAACTCCATAAAGACCCCCTGTAAATACTACTTTGTTCTCCTACAGTATGTCCTCTCTCCTGTGTCAGGTTAGTGTGCATGTTTAAGGCATAAGGCAGTTTTTTAGGGCAAACAAAAGTGTTAATGGAGCTTCTCCATCACTTCTTGTGTATATATGCTCTCTTACTATTCTGAAAGATTATATATTAGCTTAGTGCAGCAGCAGGGTTACAGGAAAAAAAAACTCCCTAACTTCTCTTCCAATTAAATCCATAAGGCGAAATTTTAAACTATTTAATGCTAGACTAATCAGTGGTAAATGCTTTTGTTGATTTAGTTTGTTCTCATTGTTTTGAGTTGAAATGAATCATGTAGTGTAATTTACTTCTATGTTTAATCACCAGATGCTTTTATTTCAAGCAATTTACAAATGAGGGTAACAATAGAAGCAATCAGAACAACAAAAGAGCAACAATACAGAAGTGCTATGACAAATTCCAGTTAATCTAACACAGTATAAAATAATTAAATAAATAAATAGTTCAAAGAAGGTGCTGGTATTGCTGATCGGAAAAAGTGCCATGAGGTGTTTCTTTACAATGGCTAAAGTTTTATCGGCTCTGGTTGATTTAGACAGGTCATTCCACCAGCCGGACAGTCAAGCTAAAGTTCTGTCAGAGTCATTTTGTATCTATTTTTGTAATTTGCCAGTCACTTGCAGAACACCAGTCTGAAGGGCACCAAAGGTAAAGTGCCACTGATTTATTTTTAGGCAAACATCAGGACTTTCAATTTGATGCAAGCAGATATTGGCAACCAAAATAATGAGGAACGGAGGTGAGAGGTGTGCTTTTGGGTCATTAAACACCTCACTGGATTCTGGAGCAGTTGTAGAGGTTTGATAGTACTGGTTGGATAGTACCTGCAAAAAGAGCATTACAAGAAGTCTGGACAGAACAGCTTGATGTTTTACTTGAACTAATGAAGCGTTGTGGTGGTCGAAATCATATACAGTTCTGTCTTGACATCGTTGAGTTGAAGGTGATGGTCTTTCCTTCAGTTGTGTGTAAATTTCTGTCAGGAAGGCTGAGATACTGTACCAGCGGCTGCTGTCGGATCATCAGGCATGGAATGAGCAGTAGAGTTGAGTGTTAACACCATAGCAGTGATATGTGCTAATGATGACATGTATGGAGAAGAGAAGTGGTCCAAGAACCGAGCCCTGAGGCACTCCAATATCTAGTTGTTGTGATTTAGACACATCACACCTCTAAGAGAGCCTGGAGGATCTGCTTGACAGGAGGATCTAGTAGAGAATTTGGTCAAAAGATCCAACAAGACGAGAAGTGCTGATTTGGATGCTGCTGGAAATTTCAGTGCTTCAATAAATCAGAGCTAGGCAATCTCAGTTGAAGATCTGTTTTAAAGTGACATTGGTTGTCCTGAAAGTTGTTCTGTTTAAGAAAGCTAGAGATTTATTTGAACACAACTTGCTTAAGTTTTTGCAAAGATTGGAAGGAGACATAGCGGTCTATATTTTTTCAAAATGGCTTGATTTTTTTTTTTTTTTTGTGGGTTTCTTCACAGGGTGGATTTATCTGAGCCTTATTAAATGTCATGGTACCTGGTGGAAAAACTATATTACAGATAATGATATTGTTTGAAAAATGAGAACCTAAACCAGGAGACTTGTTACAAGCAGAATTCTTTATTGAAACGTGTTAGTTCTTCTGCAGTCAAACAGCATCTTCAGTAAGTCCATGAGTCTGCAAGAGCCTACAGGAGTCTCTTACAGTGTCAAGAGTAGTCTAAAATAAGTCTGATTTGAGACAGAGTTGTCCTGTCTATAATATTGTTTTAATATGGGGCAGTGGCTAAAGGTGGAGATGGTTAAACAAAGCATGCATTGAAGTAGATAGTTTAAAGAACCTGCCCAGCCACCGACACACAAGTTTATCAACAAAATAGTTTTTTTTTGCCTGAATGGATCTACAAAGACAAAGGCACAGTCGCTAAGAGCCTGCCCATAGAATTTGCATCACTTTGGCTCAGCCAGTGCTCAGGAAGCAAATGGTTTAACGTCTCCCACCCCCTGTCTGCTAGAGTTTTGAATGAAATTAGATAATTAAAAACCAAAGAATATAACTTTTCACTCATATATCACTGTTTGTTTAAAACTAGCTTATATAAATTTCTATTCACATTCTACTTCTACATATATTATTTATTTATTATTCTTTTCTTTATTTATTGCACATCATATTTACATGAATAATAGGATATTTCTAATTTTAAATTTTTGCTTTTTTTCTCTCTTTTTTGTAATTTCAACCTTTTTTTAAAAAAAAAAAACTTTTAAAATAAAATGTTTTAATTTTGCAGTGTTCTTTCATCATAGCTAATTTGTTTGGTTCATGTCAGTCTTTTGCCCTGTTGGAAAAACTGTTTCAGAAAACTAGTTCCACAACCAAAGGAAATGAAGCCAGCAAGAACTAACCAACACGGGAACTAATGCATCCTATTTTGTTGCCCTTTTTATATTATACAATTGGATAAACCTTAAGCTAACAAACTCCAAAACCCAAATATTAAATCTTAAACGTGACTTACCCTCCACGTTTGCCTATTTTCCTTATTTTAGTGATTTCGATCAGTCTGCGTCTCTGTTTCTGACATGTCCAGACTTTAATAACATTCTCTCTTTCTCCTTTTTCATTTCCTGTCCCTCCAGTATCAAGATGGTGTTGATGTGGACCAGTGGAGACACTTTTAAGACAGGCTACTTCCTGTTGACTCAGGCTCCAATGCAGTTCTGGATCTGCGGCCTCCTTCAGGTGTGCGTGGACTTTGCCATTCTTTTCCAAGTGTACTATTACAGCCACTTTCCACAAAAGCCCATCTCACACACCACACACACCACCAGTGCCAAGGCCCTATGAAACACACACATTCATGTATATCTAGGAATGTGCTCAAGTTTATTTTAAAATGTATACGTGTACCCAAAACATATTCGGATGCTTAAGTCAGACTTGAATATACCTGAATGTCATTGCGTTAAATACAAAACCTTACACCAGTATGCTATACACCAATACACCAGTATGTTCTGTTACTTTTTTATTGGTGCAGTTTTGTATTTAGAGAAATGACATTTATGTGTGGAGGCCTGTTTTCACCAAGGTAAAGAACTAATTGTTTATTTTTATTTTTATTTTTATTCTGACGTTTCCCCTCACAGTTTTACAGTTCAGATTTTTGAGAAGTTATTTGTGACAATTATGAATTTGTATCTTGCAAAAACTGTCTTGTTTTTAATCACAACTGCAAAATATTTAGCAAATGTTGTTGGGAGATATAAACATTCTCGCTCAGTATTGTTAGTTGGTTTTATCACAGTTCTGGTTGTTTCACATACTTACCTTTTTGTTTTTTCCCCCTCTCGGCATAACAGAAGCCTTTATCGGTGCAGCAAAAAATAGAAACCAGATAGAAGCTCTAAATTGTTTCTACTCAATCGCAATTTTAAGGGAAAAAAGTCAGAACAACACTTTTTAAGACAAACCGAGAGACAATTTTGAGTTTCTTGCAGTTCTTAGTTTATATTTTGAAGAATTATGATATAAACTAAAAGGGACTGTTCACTCAAAGATGAAAACTCTGTCATAATTCACTCATCCTTCCCCTTATTTCAAACCTTTTTGCATTTCTTTCTTCTGTTGCACACAAACAAAACATATACAAAGAAATGTTGGGAACAAAACAGGCATTTTTAGTTCCTACTATGGATGTCAATGTCTTCAAAACATCATTGTTTCTCTTCAACAGATTAAAGAAATTCCAAAATTTTAGAACCACATGAGTGTAAGTAAATAACAAGGAAATGTTTGTATTTGTGTAAACTATGCCTTTACGTACAAAATCTTCAATTTGAGTGCAAAAGTGTCAAATATGAACATAAATAAGCTTTGACAGATTGGAAGTAGCAAAATGGATAGAATTCCAATATATAAATTCAGAATTGCAAGACAGAAATAGTAACAATTTGTCACCATAGACCCATAATTCAAACTTTTTTTTATAAATAAATGCAAAATATAAACCTGCAACTGTGAATTTCCAAGTTGATACAGCAATATGCAAAGTATCAATTATAAAGTGTCAGATCTGTGAGGGAGAAAGTCACATTAATATTGGAAACAAGCATCCATTATTAGGTACTGCTTAAGTGTTCTGATTATTTTTGGTGACACTTTGTAGATATACATAGAACAAACCTTTACATGCAATATCATAAGGATCTGCAGTTATACACACACACACACATACGCACACACACACATATATATGTACACCAGCCCAGGGTTGCCATCATGCTTCTGAAAATATTTGCCTTACGAACTCTCTGAATGAGCAGAACTGTATGTGACATCAGATGGATGAATGTAGACGTTTTGTTAAGAGATTATACAGATCTTGTAGTTTTACTAGGATCAGACTGGTTTACCTCAGAAGCCTGCTGTAGTGTTTCATGCAGTGAAGGCCAAATAGAGTGAAGGAGACCTGTGTCTTTTTGAACCAAAAAAACAAAAACACACAACTCTTTCCTTTTTCGTAATAGGAGACAATCCTCAATCAGTTCGCAAATTCTCAATACTTGAAGAAGTGTCTTCCCCAACGGTTATTTTTGGACATGTCTATACCAGTCCAGATTTATTTACATGCAATCATTTCATTGGGGACATAGGAAACCATTGGATCATAGAACGACTTTTGACCTCTTTAAAAAATATTTGTGTGGGATTTTAAGTGTTAATTCAAAGACCAATCTGATTTTAAGGCCAAGATCAAACCTCCAGTAAAATAAAATAAAATAAAATAAAATAAAATAAAATAAAATAAAATAAAATAAAATAAAATAAAATGAAATAAAATGAAATAAAATAAAATAAAATAAAATAAAATAAAATAAAATAAAATAAAATACTTTCCAATATAAAGGGCTTTTTAAAAACATTTCCAGTATTAAATAGATAAGTAAAGAAATAAATAAATACAAATAATAATTAAAAAAATGGAAAGATACCTAAATCAAGAATTATTTAATTTGTTAAATTTTAATTTTAATTTTAATGTTTTGATTAATGCTTTAAAAAAATTCCAAATGTAATTTTAATGAACCAACTTTAATAATATAGCCATTTGCAATGTTTACATTTTTTTTTGCTGGACAAAGACACACAATTTTAATAAGCAGATTTTTTGCTGATTTTTTTTAAGTCAGGGATGTTACACACCAGTAAACATTTAATTATGTCATGAAGAGATGCTGCTTATCAGTGTAAACGGGTTGATTTAATGAGGAACAGTTTAACACAGTCATATTCCATTCTTGCTTTGTCCAGTCGTCAAGGAAGTTTTTTTTTCTTCAAGATATTACAAAATGACCCTATGAAAGACTGTCTTCAGTAAAAACCTCACCCTTTAGCTCAGAAAGAAAAGAGTTGTGTAAAATGGAAACGTCAAGAAAACACCTTTTTATGACTTTTGCTGATATTTATTTCTATTTTCTATATCTTTTGCTTGACTGGTTCTGAGATATCATGTATTTTACTTCAGCTTCTTTAAATATATATTGTTTCTCTCTGTGCTGTATTTTGATACCACATCTGCTTCATATGATTATGTTTTATCTGTATTGCCATATATTATTTTAAAACGTCTTCTGTTTAAGGTTTTTGCCAGTTAATGAAATAGCCAGATACACATACAATTACCTTGTCATTGCACTCCATACAGTATTGATACTCGGTTTTTTACTTTTTTCTCAGTGTCTTGTTTAGCCAAATATTCTGTTTATGTTAAGTTGGATACTGTTGATCACATTTTCAATGCTACTTTTATAGCAAGTTTTGTTAATAAATATTTGTACAAATGTTTGTGTGCATATTGCTTTGTCAATTGCTGTATATATTTACATTTTAGATGCTTAGAATTCTCAATGTCGTTTAGAATGAGTTATAGAATATATACACTACAAATACACACCAAAGTTTGGGATCAAGGAAGATTTCTTTTTAAATAAGCTTATTCTGCTCACTATTCTGCGGTGTTTATTTAATAAACAAATACAGTAAACACTAAAATCACAATAAAAAAGAATGGTTATTGAATGTAATAAATTTATTTAAAGCTGTAACATCAGCATCTTTGCTCCATCTTCAGTGTCACTTGATCTTTCATAATTCATTCTGTTATCATGATCTGTCATGAATTACCCAGAAGTACACTGTAAAACCCAACCGTCACCTTTATCAAATGAAATGAGTGTAGTTAACTCTAAAATTACAGAAAGTTATTTCTACTCATTTGAAAAGAGTTTTGAACTCAGTGTGAAGTTAATGAGTTAACTAAATACCTCATTAAATAGAGTAAGTTCACAGTACTTGTATTAGTGTTTTTCGATTCGTTTTTTAACTTAGTTGGTTTTTAGCAATCAGTTTCCTTAAACAGTTTTTAATGGGCTCAAATGGCTTTATTTACTCAAATGGATTAAGTTCACAGTACTTATTAGGATTAGTTTTTGAACTTAAATGGATTGTTGCAATCGGTTTCCTCAATTGGTTTGAGTTACCTTAACTTTGGGTTTTACAGTAGTAGTAGTAATAGTTAAACTGTTTTGAGAATGAAAGCAATCTATAATGTTAAAAATGCATATAAATGCTGTTACTGTGAACTCTATTTTCATGGAAGACTCCTTACCATTTTATAGTTTCCGCAACACAGAAAGGAGGGGGAAATGTCATAATTAAACACTGTGATAATTGTAAGAATGATTATTAATCATTGAATACCAATAATAATTTATCATAATAAATCAGCAAATCACAAGTGACACTGAAGCCTGGAGTAAGATAATGAAAACTGTATTTATTCCTGTGATTCAAAGCTGAATTTTCATGTACATTCAATAAGATATTTAAAGTTAATATATTTCACAATTTGACCATTTTTGCTATATTTTTAAGCAACTAATTGCAGTCATCTTTCATCCTAAACTTCTAATGACTAAATCAACAAGCTTTAACCATAAGATTCTTATCACAGATTTTTAAGCCTGGAGAAAAACAGCGCATAGTCTAAAAGAGCTGTCCCTGTTCTGTCAATGAGTTATGTTGTGTTTTGGACCACATGCGCATTAAACCAATCCGAGTCTCATCTCCCATTCCCTTTAAGAGTGAGTTTGAGGTCGTGTCAAGCAGATTTGCTATTTACATATTGGACTATAAGAAGAAAAACTGAACGCTTCATTAGCGAGGAGACGGAACTGCTCATGCTCGAGGTTAAAATGTGTGAACAGGATCCCACTGGAGCCCCCTGACGTGAAGAAGGCATCGGAGGAGGTAGCAGTTTTTTTACTTAGACGCCAAAAACATCTTTTAAATTTCATTCCTCTAATGAGCACATGGCACTTTTGATCCATTTTGTTTCTATTTATTAATTTTCACATTTGCATGTTTCAATCCAATCAAGTGTTTGCCTGTTCTTTTCCAATCTGGACAAACTTTCATTTGTTTTTGAGTTCATTCGCATTGATTACATTGTTCACAGAAAGCCTTTTCAGTCCAACTGAGTCACCTGTTTGATTATTTAAATGTAAGCATTTAAATGTAGCCATAGACCGATAAGCCGTTTTGTAGCATACTCAGGCTGTGGATATTTGAGCTAGTTTTTTCAAGATAAATGCAAGCATTGAACCATTTTATTAAAACAGAAGCCTGTGAGTGCATTCATTATGGCTGTGGTCATTAGGGTTTGTTCAGGCAGCACACACACTCTCTCAGAGAAATCAATAGATCTGGTCAATGTGCTTCAACATTCTCTGTCACACATATTTATTTGCTTAAAGCAATAGAAGTGCTGGTCTCAATTCATACAGGATTCAATACTGGACTCACTATATAAAACATCCTGAAATCTCTGATTCACAGGCACACATTCCTATTATAACCTGATGGTGTCATATACATTTATATTCACAAAGTCGTCTAAAGTACTTAAAGAATGACAAAGTATTGTGAGAAACATAAAGAATGGTAATCATACAAATATATTTTAGTACAGTGGAATCTTCATTTCTGCCTGCTCACATAGTCTTGATACATAAAAGTAAACATACTTTGGTTTGCAGTCTTCAAAGGAGGTTCTTTAGGTCTTTGCGACACTTGCGACAAGTTTTAAGGTGCGTCCCAAATTGCATACAGTACTTATGCACTATTCTACGCCATTTTATAGTATAAATAGTGTAAGTAGTGGGTTCACACTAAAAACTAAAAATAATAAGAGCACTTTAATTACCCGGATGATGCACTCATTCCACAGGTAATATGAAGTGTGTAATGATGGACACGTCACGCACTCAACGACCGCAGCTTTGCGCACGTAACGGAAGGGGTGGAGCTATCGGACGCAAATGTTGGATAACTTTATTTTGGATTGTGAAAGCAAAACTCTCCTACGAGAGTGATTATAGCGCCTCCCGATGGTAAATGCGGTTATAGTCATGTCAGGTAATATTTGGTATTTTGGTCATTTATTTCATTAATTAGCCATTAGTGTTCCATTGGGACAACACTACATACATATACTATGCTGTTGAGTGTGTAAGTACATAGTACATAAGTGTATAGTGTGTCATTTGGGACGCAACTTTACAGTTTGCTGCAAAGTTCAAGCTTGGTGAACTCTGACCTGCAAATCCGCTTCATGTGATTTGTGTGAGACCAATCGAAGATCAAAACATGACCTCTGTACAGAAATTTTAATTATTGACCAATCTCTTGCTTTTTTAAATGTTTAATCCTCTTTAATCTCACCCCTTTCCACAGCGCCGTGTGACAGAATTTTGCAAGCTCAAACTATACAGTTGTCAACTTTTGAATTGGGTCAAAAATGTTTTTCAAAATTGTCCTAAGGCAAGAAAGAGTGTTGTTTATTACTTTTAGGACAACTTTCATGAGTTCACACTTACAGATGTTTTAAGAAAAAGTGTATTTGGCGTTCTGTTTCCGGGGAGAGGGCTCTGAGCTCAGGAAAGACACTCTAACTCGTGTTATTCCCCTTATCAGGAAGGAAAGAGAAGTTGGGGTTCGAGTGAAGTGTCTAGCTCGACCCCAGAACGCTCCCCCCGGATAGATAATGTTTAAGAGGTGAGGTGTCGGGGGGCTTGAGGGATGCTGTAGTCGTCAGAATGCAGGTAGGACGACTTTTGGTATTTACAGGGGTTTGGTAATAATAAAATGGTTGTCAGTGATGTATTTGAATTGCTGAAACATTTTTAAATGAATTTCAGTAATGTTATTGACAAATATGAAAATGTTCATGTGACTTATTTTCAATACAGTTTGTAAAGTAATGTTTTCTGTCTTTTAGTAGATAAGTAAGATTTTTGCTTTGTTTACCAATTAAGTGGATTTAATTGCATTGTAAACATTAAATAAAAGTTAAAAGGTAATTTTTTTATTAATATATTTTCATATACAGTTTTTAGTTATGATACTCCCAAAATCATTCTGCATTAATCCGCAGACGACTTTTGGTATTTATAGGGGTTTGGTCTAATGCTGATTGGATAATAGAATGATTGTCAATGATGTATTTGAATTGCTAAAACATCTGTGCGTGCTCCTCCTGAAATTTGTTTATAAAACATGATTTGATGAAAGGTTTTAAACCACTTCAAATGTTGACTACTGTAGTGTGACCGGGGCATAAGTGAGCATTTCCTAGCATTTTCCTTTTGTTTGTTTTACTGTTTACATTGTTTTGCCGCCTGCCCAACACCTTGCCTTTTATAATGACTGTTCTCTGGATTACAAACATGCTCCCGTCTGTCCCTGTGTTAACCTCGTTTGTGATAACGACCAATTCTGATTAATAAACTGCACATGTATCCACTTCTCCGTTGTACCCGACCCTTTACATATTGTATTTGGCTCATATGTTTGATATGATCTCCCATTTTCATGTCGTGTGTGAAATGATGCACTTTAATTTAAGAATACTTTATGTGTTCAAGTTCCCAGCTATCACTCGAGACAATTCAAAAATAAGGAACTTTTATTCGTTTAAAGGGTATTTCATTGTGTTTATTACATCCAGCAGATCCTGAGACTATGGCATCTAAAAGCAGAACTATACAGAAATATGTGTAAATGTGTTTTCATAAACATGGTTATTGCAAATTAGCTATATAGGAGCATAAATGAGAAGTGTAATAGGTTTTTTTTGACCAGTAATACACACTGTATCCTCTGCCACCAGAGGAAAGCTCATTTTACCATAAAGGTGGATGCAAAATAAAATGTCAATCTTCACAGTCTTACAGTTTTCACAGGTTGTAGCATCCAACTGCCAGGAACACCAGCTTGAAGAAAATTCTATCATCACTCACCTTCATGTCATTTAAAACAAAAGAAGATATTTAATCCAATGTTCATGCTGCTCGTTTCCATACAATGCAAGTGAACGTCTGTCTGATATGTCTATTTGATGACTAGGCTACAGTCAAAAATACCCTTTAATTAGCAAGTACCGTATTCATATGTTTTTCATTACATTTATAATTTATGCACTTTAAAAAATTCTGGGTTCCACAAAATTGCGTCAAGTTTACTTAATTATTTTTACTAATTTAACTGGATGGAACATAAAATAATCAAGCTGTCCCCCCAAAAAACTTGAGATTTCTGTTGATTCAGCCCATTTTAAATAAGTAGTTTAACCATGTTTGTTTTGAGTGTGAATTGTGTTATGGAATCTCTGTGTTTAGTGTTGAAGATTTAACTCTGCAAAGTGATTTATTGGCATTTTAGTAGTTAAACTCTATATTATATAAGAAATAGTATATAGGGAAATAAGTCTGTAGAACAAGTACTGGCAATTTATTACCAGGTTTTTGCACTTTAATGGTGTAATACAACACCAATCCATGTAATATGCAACTACAAACTATTAAAAATATTAATTTAAAAAGTCACTTTTTTTTTTTAACTTTCAAAATTAAAAGTTGGAGGACAGATCAAGGTCCCGTAATGCAATTTCTAATGCATAAATAGAAAAAAAGGAAAACAGTTGATTCACAGATATTTTTCGGAAGTGTTTTGGACTATTGTGAGATTAGTTATTAATATTGTGTATTGGTTTTCACAAACGGCCAAATTTAGCTTGATTTTGCCAAGATATCTATGTTTGGACATCTATTGATTGTGTTTAAGCACAAATTGCTTGGTGGGATATTAGTATGAAGAGTGTGGAGGGGAAAAAATAACAATTGTTAAATGTTGTTCAATTTTGTATCTTTTCCTAACAAAGTTCAGAAGGTTTTGCATACGCTACCATGAGTCATATAGACCACTTTTGAAGATTTATTTAGAATCAGTTTGCATTCACGTTCCATTGCATGACAAAGATTAGCATTTGTGTTCCATTTAAATCATCGGTAGGCCCACATGGAATCTGAGACCGCAGAAATCCACAGATTTTAGCCCATCATTAAGTGCATTTATTTATATTAGTTGTGCAATTGTGTATTTAATTCGTATTTGTAATTTATATTTATTCAGTTTTTAAATGAATTTCAGCAATGTTATTGACAAATATGAAAATGTTTGTATGATTTGTTTACAATACAGTTTGTAAAGTAATGTTTTCTGTCTTTTAGTAGATAAGTAAGAGACTTGCTTTGTTTACCGATTAAGTGGATCTAATTGGATTTGTATTGTAAATATTAAATAAAAGTTAAAAGGTATTCTTTTTTTAATTAATATATTTTCATATACAGTTTTTGGTTATGATACTCCCAAAATCATTCTGCATAAATCCGCAGAATTTTTTTTACAAAATAAAAAAACATCACCACATTTTTAATATTTTTTATAAAATTCTGTTCAGAAATAGCAAAAATGTCTGCAGATTTTGTCTGGCCCAAGTCAACAGGAACAACATGAGAGTGAGTACATGACAGAATATTCATTTCATGTTAAACCAACACCTTAAATGATTGTGCTTTGGACATACAAACATTTTCATGTAATTCTCCTGTTCCCATTATCAATAATTGTCAAGTCACCTGATCATACAGGTACTAAATATGGCCGCTCACCTTTAGCACATTTTTTTCTTCAGTCTTGCAGTCAGCTGTTTGGTTATGACTTTAGTGATCTCCGCAGCTGTGGCGCTCCTTGACTTGCCACAGCCACAGATCTGCGGTGGAGCACACTGACTGCGGTGGTGTCCGTGATCCCATGTATGGAACTGTCAGTGTCCTGTGAATCTTCACTGTTTTGGGACTTGGTGCTGTCCTGTGAATCGGGCTTGTGTCTTGTGGCCCGATTTTGTTCTTCTTTAAGCTCCAGGTAGGAGCGTGAAAAAGTGTGAAATATCGATGTGACCGGGAACGCCATAAGTAGGATTCCACTCAAAATACTGCTGAGCGCCACCACTTGGCCAGGAATACTGCGTGGAACCATATCACCGTATCCCACCGTCGTCATTGAGATGACAGCCCACCAGTAGCTCCCAGGGATGCTGGTAAACTCCTGTTTGGCACCCAGCTCACTCTCGGCCAGAAAGACCAGTGGAGAAAACAGGGCCATGGCAACACACAGGAACAGAAGCAGGAGTCCGAACTCTCGTGTGCAGCGGCGAACCGTCAACCCCAATGTCTGCAGTCCCAAAGAGTGACGTGCCAAACGCATGACGTAGAAGATCCTTAACGCCCGAAGAACTCGCAGGACCAGTCCTACTTTCTCCAGGTAGTTGTTTCCAGAGCCAGCAGGACGGTCGCCAACAGACAGCGAGTCCACTATTAGAGTGATGTAATAGGGCAGGATGGCCACCACGTCAATAATGTTCAGAGGCGTGCGCAAGAATGAGCACTTGCTCTGCGTCTGGATGAAACGGAGTAGAAACTCCAGGGAGAACCAGCCCACACACACTGTTTCCAGCACAAAGATGTTGTAGCACCTCTGGGAGCACTCGCCCTGAGAGAGAAAACACACGTTAGTGAGGTTATGGGTTGGGGTTTCACACATTCTGCTAAAACTCTGACAAATCTGAAGTCATTACGGGTTATTATGTAGTGTATATGCCTCAGCATGTTGGATCAATATTAAAGGGAACCTATTTTACCCCTTTTTCAAGATTTAAGATAAATCTTTTGCATCTCCAGTATGTGTCTGTAAAGTTTCAGCTCAAAACAACCATCAGATTATTTATTATACCTTTCAGAATGGGGGAATTTTCTGCTCTGAACACAATGTAGCTATTTTTGTTGCCTGTGCCTTTAATGCTAGTTCTCTCCGACGTTCCCACATGCCTGTCAGAGTGTGCCTCAATCTCTGCCTTGGCTGCGTCAGAAAAACTGCAGTGACAGAGAATAAGGAAGCAGATCTCACGTAACGTTTGTGAGAAATACTACAGTAAGGACTTTCCTGAATATTATTAGATGTGTTTGTCTTGGAGTTAATTCAAGCCTTTCTGCAATGATGAATGACACAGGTTTAATTTTGCACAAATGTGACAAGATACACGTTAATATCCACTGCTGAATGAATATTTGTTATGTTAATGTACAAACTAAATCTGATTTAACGTCCACAAACTAGGATTGAAGCATCTTCTTTTATAATTGTACTGACATGCGGCTGTGGTGATAAAGACAGTAAAATCGCTGTAATTCATTACAAACATGAACTGTTTTAAAAACTTTATTTTTTTGAAAATTATTTTTTTAAAATTGGGTTCATCTTAGGTCAGACAATAAAATATAGATAATATTGATACATATAAATATACACAGTGATACAATTCCCCAAACAAGAAATTATCAGGAAAACATTTTTATACACTAAATAAGTACCTAAATATAGGTATATATGGTAGATATGGGTAAAATACCACATACTGTATAAACACAAAAAATATACACACATTAGAGAACGCACAAACGAACGAACGAATGTTAGATAGATTAGAAAGAAAGAAAGAAAGAAAGAAAGAAAGAAAGAAAGAAAGAAAGAAAGAAAGAAGCGAACTCATACATTCATTTACTTTCCTTCAGCAAAGTCCCTTATTGATTCAGGGGTCGCAACGGCGGAATGAACCGCCAACTATTCTGGCATATGTTTTATGGTGCCTTTCCAGCCACAACCCAGTACTGGGAAACACCCATATACTCTAACATTCACACACACACACACACAAACACACACGCACGCATGCATGCACACACGCACGCACGCACGCGCACGCACGCACGCACGCACGCACGCACGCACGCACGCACGCACGCACGCACGCACGCACGCAC
>CAIGQQ010000001.1:20273690-20296440 GCA_903798035.1 Danio albolineatus
CACGCACGCACGCACGCACGCACGCACGCACGCACGCACGCACGCACACACACCTACACTATGGCCAATTTAGTTCATCTAATTTCGCTATAGCACATGTCTTTGGATTGTGGGCTAAACCGGAGCACCCAAAGGAAACCCACGCGAACAAGGGAAGAACATGCAAACTCCACATAGAAATGCCAACTGGATCAGTCTGGACTGGAACCAGTGACCTTCTTGCTGTTAGGTGACAGTGCTAACCACTGAGCCACCGTGCCGCCCCTCATACTGAACTGATGGACTGTAATAAATACTGTAGTATACTTTAAGTTACACAACAGTAAACTGTGGTGTAATATTATATACTCTATAATTGTAGAAAAGGTTTTTGAAAACACTGTAACATCTATAGAATTATCACAACATATTAATTCAAATCCACTTTACTATGACGTGGTTAAAACACTATAGTATTTATCATGGGGAGTAAAGTTATCATGTTTAGATGAACTTGCAATTAAAGTTAGAATTAGTTTACATGTCTGAGCTTCAATAAAGCATATTTCTGCTCTCAACTTTTATAGAACTCATTACACAAACACATTCATTAAAAAGTACAGTACAGAATTCTAAAAGCTTTTGTATAACTTGAATAACTTGTAATTACTGAACACTTGAAGTCTGCAGCTGTCGTACTGCCCTTGATTTCTGAATAAATACACTTCAGAAAATATGTAATGAATGCTGACGGCAAGCTACTTGGACACCAGACAGATTTAATAACACTGAATATAGTTTGAATAGCAGTGAAGGTCATCGTTGAATGTGTGAGAAAACATGAAGATTTAAAACAACAGCAAACGTGCCCAGATCTGACCACCCACCAGTATCAGGACAAAACTAAACTTAAGGCAACTCAAAAGGAGTTATAACTCTCCTACTGTGCATGAGAAAACAGCAGAAATCTGACTTGAATAGGAGGCTGGCTAGAGGAAAGGCTCCAAGCCTAAAGTTTGCCAAAGGCATCTTTCTCCACAGTTTAGATTAGTTTGGCTTCAATGCTACTTGGAAAAGCACACAATATGATAGACTGAGAACAGTGAAGAGCACACAGACATCTATAGATGCAGCAGTAAAAAATATTTGTTGTACTAAATCTGAACACTGAATGAAGTAAGGGTCAAAAGACAGAGGGAGTTTTGGTCCCATGTTTTATTAAATGGTCTTAACATATTGTATACTTACACTAAAATGAATAAACAATTGGAATGTACTTATTGTGTAACAACATGTTTTTACATAGTACTTATGTTTGATTAAATACCTGCATGTAATTACATCTGTAATTAATTTCTTTAATTACATTTATAATTACCCTTACACCTTTACTCATCCATAAACCTACACATACCACCCATCCTTTGCCTAACCTCATCCATGTATCACCTCAATATCACTATGTGATCTGCACTACAGTATGTATCAATGTGTTCTGCAATACATTATGAACACAATTAGTACATTGTATTTATATTTTGATGTAATCACACAGTAGTTAAGACCACTTAATATAAAGTGGGACCAGATTTTTTTGGGTACCTTTCATTATCACTCCATAATAATAATAATAATAATAATAATAATAATAATAATAATAATAATAATAATAATAATACTATAAACAGCCTGTAAATATAGAGTATATAGAGCATCCTAAAATAAAATATGTGCTAATTTGCATACATTTCTAGCACAAAAATATGAATACTGAATGAAGTCAGGGTCAAAATTATCTTATATCATTTTGCTGACATTAATCAAAGGTTATAACAAATGATTTGTGGTACATTTATTTATCACAATAATAATAATAAAAATAATACAGTAAACAGCCTGCGCATATATATATATATATATATATATATAAGAGAAATGTACAGTTAAAGTCAGAATTATTAGCCCCCCTTATATTTTTTAAAATATTTTTAAATATTTCCTAAAAACTGAAGTGAACATCCATGGCATACTACTGGAGTAAATCTAAAACACATATGATACACTTTGAACATTCTGAACACTACTTTGGAAGTTTTCTTTACATCAGACAAAAAACCTCTAATGAAAATCCAAAAAGCCTAATATCTAAAAAAAAAAAAAAAAAAAAAAAAAAAAACAGGTGCATGTTGGTCATAAAAGCATAAAATAGCCAAGAAACTATAAAAAAAAAAATCAAGTTGAATCAAATTAATTTAACAAGTCATTTGGACTTACAAATGACAGCAAGTTACATCTTGTTTAACTTTTTTAAATTAAGTTGAAATATGATCAACCTTCTTAATAAGCTAAAGTCTGTGTCAAGACTGTGTCAGGTTGCTAAGATTTTTAATTCAGTATGTTGATGTACTTCCAATATACCTCCAACTGAAACAGAATATTAAAGTAGGCTTCATTTTGCAAATCATTCCCTCATAGCAAACTAAAGGTAAGAGAGGGCATTGATATGCAGTTGCTATGAAAGCCCTGTTGACGTGAACAGCAGAACCACCAGTCCAAACACGGAAGCAAATAATCAGACTTTCATTAAATAAAAATAGCAATTTATTTCAGTTAATTAACTTGCTTGCATTAATTATTCATCTTAAGATTAACTAATTTTGATTTCACACATACTTTAATGTAACATAAGAATATACAGTTTGTTGTCATGACTTAATGGCCATATTGTTGTTGGAGTTTTTTTTTAATTTATTTTTTACAGTAGAGTAATGATGTTACAAAACTTGTATTTTGTAATCGTTTTGCATTAAAAACAACACATTCAATTAAGTGTCTTCAAACAAATGTTTTAAAGCTTTTCTCACAACTTGTCATCATGGCAACCATTTTACAATGACTTCTAATCAGCTGTTGTGTAGGTGATTTGAAGTGGATGTATTAGATCAGATCCCTTTAAATTGCTTGCGCTTGTGATATTTCTTTTTCAATGAGTGCAAATTGGTTTGGTATTTTGTTATATAATGCATTCATACGTGTTACATAATGCAGTTCACACAGTTTTAAATGTGATGGAGACCTTGATATGATGGTTTGAATACACGGACCCCCATCCTAAAATGTAGTCAATACTCTATTAGGGTTTTTTAATATAGTCTACATGGTCTGAAAAATAAATAAATAATTAAAATAAAATGATTTAATGTGATGTAATTAATAATCAAACATTTGAATGAGATAAGCACATTAGAATAAAAACGATCAAAGAAATAATCTAAAAATATATAATAATATAATAATAAAATTAAAAGTAAATTAAACTAATAATAGTTTTCAAAATTTTTAAAATGTATAAGGATTGGATTGTTTTGAATGCGCTGTGAGTCTTTGGTTGCTTTCCAAAAACAAATGATTAAAATGCTAATTAAATAAAAAAAGACATTATAAAACATGTATAATATGATATCATTTTATAATATAATATCCAATGCTTTAATGAGTAGAAAAAAGATAAATTAATAACAATACAAATTAGTATTCAACAGTCATCATTTTTGTCATAAAACATATTTCTTAAGGTGCTGTTGACTTGACATTTTCACCAGATGTTTATAACAAGCAAAGAAATTCATATATGAAAAGAAAACAAATCTAATTAGTTTACAAATTAAGTTATGTGGATTAAAAAGAATGACACAGGTAAAAAGTATTGAACACATGAAAAAAGGGAGATGTGGAAAGGTAGTGAAAGCCCAGACAGCTGCTGAAATCTCTCAATAGTTATTCAACAACCCTCTGCCCTTCGTCATTATCAGGATGATGAAGATGAAACCACATTTTAGCAAGACAATGATCCAAAACACAGCCAAGGAAACCCGCAAATGCTTTCAGAGAAAGAAAATCAAGCTGTCGAATGGTCCAGCAAATCACCTGACTTGAACCCAATAGAAAATACAAAATGAAGATCAGATTTCATAGACGAGACCCATGGAACCATCAAGATTTTTTACACTCTCTTAAAAATCTTAACAATCACACTTGAGTAATGTAAATTTAAGTAGACTTAACATAAAACAATTAAATTGACTCCCCAAAAAACCTTGAATTGTGTGAATTGTATGATTCAGATTATTTCAATAAAGTAGTTTGAACAAGCAGCAATTTTTTTTGTGTATATACTATCAGAAAACACATATGACAATTTATGATTAGATAAAATTATATTAAAAATAATATTATTAGCACTATTATGTTTTTCGGAGGTTCATAAATTGCCCTATAACAACCAGCATTTAACTATTTAATAGCTTATTACTCTCTAATTATTGACACAGACACTGCAAACTGAATAGTGGATCAAACGGCCATTTCTGCTTTAATGGGTACATTAAAAATGACACCGGAGACCTTAAAGTCGTACTTGAGCTGTTTGACGCATGCAACACTGTTTCTGAGGGAATAGACTAGTACAATCCTGCAGGCAATCCTGCTTAATTACAAATTACTTTGGGGAAAAAATATTCAATTCCCTCTAAAGCCCTGATGGAGATGTATTAATGAGCTTCATCCAGTTTTTCCTGTCACGGATCAGACAGGCATTTAGAAAAACCATGTCTAATTTATAAAAGGTTTCATTTTTCTTATAAGCCCTGCATGGTTCTCAGCATCCCCTGGAATAATCAGCTTTTTGCATGCAGGTAATGAACTTCATTAATATTTAAAGGTATAATTACATGTGATTATTGCCTAATAATTGAAAGTGTTGATGAAAAGAATGTTTTGATTTTTGCGTTATTTGTTAAGTTTTCCCAAGTGAAGAGGAATGTCTTAAGTTAATATCCTCATATTTTTGTAAAACAAAATAAGATAATTAGTAAAATGTTCAAGCTGTTTGTTTCAATACAGTGAAAGTGAATGACAACCGCATTCTCAAATAGCATCATAAAAGCAGCATAAATTCAATTAACTTATTTGCTATGCGGAACCATACACTGTACAAAATGCTGGACCCCACAAAACTCCTTCATATTTCCCCAACACAAATTGATTAAGTTATTCTAATCTTTTTACAAATTTAAGTGGACTGGACATAAAAAAATTAAGTTGTCCTAAAAAATGTCAAATTTTGGTCAAAAAAGTTGTTTTAAATCATTTAATATTGTCAATCATTCATTCACTTTGTCAATTGTCAATCAAGCACGATCGCCTCACAGCAAGAAGGTCGCTGGTTCGAGTCTCGGCTGGGTCAGTTGGCATTTCTGTGTGGAGTTTGCTTGTTCTCCCCGAGGTTGCGTGGGTTTCCTCCGGGTGCTCCGGTTTCCCCCACAGTCCAAAGACATGCGGTACAGGTGAATTGGGTGAGCTAAATTGTCCATAGTTAGTGTTTGTGAGTGAGTGTGTATGGATGTTTCCCAGAGATGGGTTGCAGCTGGAAGGGCATCCGCTGCGTAAAACAAATGCTGGATAAGCTGGCGGTTCATTCCGCTGTGGCGACCCCGGATTAATAAAGGGACTAAGCCGAAAAGAAAATGAATGAATGAATGAATGAATGAAATAAATAAAATTAGCATAATCACGTTAAATCACACTCAATAAGAGAATGAGATCCCTGTGAGAACAGACAGAAACTAAGATGGTAGAGCTTTACATTTCTGTGAAGGAAGTATTCTTATTATTTTGAACACATAAGAGAGGAGAAATTCCTCCTCCCCCAGATGATGGCTAGAAGATTGGATATTTATTTAAAATAGGTGCTCCATGTTCTTAAATGATTTATTTATGTACATATATATGCCAAATGTGAAATGCCAAAAGTCTCTGTGAGTGTATGCTTCAAATGAAATTTCCCTACGGGGACAAATAAAGTTAACTAACTAACTAACTAACTAACAAACTAACTAACTGACACATGGAAGAAAAGGGCATTATAGTCTCAATGGACTGTGATTTTACAGAACTAATAAGACAAAATTACAATTGTAGCAAACACACTGCTTTCAACTTTCATTAATCTGTATATACGGCATGTATAGTGTCAAGAAGATCACAGAAGGTAGCATATCTAATTTTATTTAGTCTTAATTTAATTATTTAATTTTATTTAATTAATTTGAATTTTTGTATTTTTAATAACATTTTATTTAATTATTTTTTAAAGGTAAATGAAGGTGTAGGTTATGCACTGTGTCATTAAATGCAGAGCTCCTCTTTTAAAAGTTCTGCAAGTTAAGCAAGTTCTGAAAGAGATCAGAATTAGAAAGAGCTTTATTGCCAGTTATGTTCACACATACGAGGAATTTGTTTTCATGACAGAGCTTCTACAGTGCAACAGAATTACAGAGACAGGACAAAAAACAGATAATAAATATATTCAAAAAAATAGAAGTAAGTGTTAAATGCAAATATACAGATGGACAAGTGTATGTACAGGTGTATTACTATATACAACATTATATGTGCAGCTGTTATGTGCAAGATCAAGCCTCAGGAAAAAGTACTGAAACTCAAAAGTAGCTCAAGAGTAACGTAATGCATTACTTTCCATAAAAAGTAACTAAGTAACGCCACTAGATACTTTTTTGGGGAGTAACTCATTATTGTAATGCATTACTTTCAAAAGTAACTTTCCCCAACACTGTTAATAATGTCTATTAATGTAGAAGTAATGCTTAATGAATGATGGATTACTGTAAATATTTATAACCAATGCTTAATAAATGATTCATAGTTTATATAGTGTTACCAAATGTAAAGTTGTGAATAAGGGATTGTGTTTCCTCTTTTGTTCTGATCACATTAAAATCAGACATTTCCTCAAGTGAGTGAGTTTGCAGGATAAAAGGCCAAAATTCATCAGGAGTGATCATGCTGATCCAGCACTTTCCCCACCACAGGCCTGTAACGCATTTCATCAATATTATCAACCATATGTTCAGTTAATTTACTTCACTCATCTCTTTTTTTCCCAGCTGTATAAAACAGTTTAGCATCAATCATTCTCATTGCATCATAATTACAGGAAGTTGGCCACAACTAACAGTACAGTTACTGTCTTTAAAAGATCGAAAACAAAACCAGCCAACTGAGAAACTCACATTATACACACTGCTCAGCACAGCTAGTTGTGATTTTTAAAATGCGTTTCTATAAGTTAGGCGTTGTGAATGGATAATATGCAGACAGTGGTAGTTCCAAATGCAGCTTTCTTTAGAATGGTCAGGCTGGCAGGGTCGAAAACCAGCATAAACAGTAGACAACAGCTAAACAATACACAGCAACATGATGTGTGTGCGCTGTATTTAAAGTCCATTCAATCAGTTCATGAGCAGCTCCCAGCTGTGAGTGTCAACCAAATGAGGAACAGGTGCATGTGAGCGGTGCATGACTGGATATGTAGTTTGTGTAATATTCGTGTTTACCAGCAATCTGCAAGGATTACATAGCTGGTGATTGTGACTTTAGGCCTGTCACAATATTACATTTTTGTTGTACGATATATTGTACCCACAATTTATTGCGATAAATGATATTATGTCCTTTTAAAATCATTTTATGCCACTCATTATATAATGAACAGACTTCATGCTTCAGAACAGACTCCTGTCAAAGAACAGATAGTAATTTATTCTTTAATGTAATTATAGCAATTTTAATAATTGCTGTAGGCATTGCAATCAGAATGTGAAAACGTATGTCTTATAACAAATAAAAAAATGTGAACAAGTGCAAGGTATGTTGAAAGATTTTTATAACCATTCAAAAAATTTTAAATCAAACTTTGATGCATCACTTGCTTTTGTTCATATCTTGAACATATCTGTTCATATTTTGAACATAGGTTGCTCTACAAATATATATTTTTATTATGGCAAGAATAAAAGCCCAAATAAGTACACTTACTAAAATATACAGGTGTTTTTTTTTATATAGATTTAACCCACTCCACAATTCACACATTACTATCTAGCTAGCTTGTGTCCTCTGCTTGTATAGCAAGGTAATAATGGTCCAACATTCCTGACCATTATCACTAATAAAGCCTAGAAAAACAGGGCATATGTATATTGTAAACCGACAGGTTCAAATATTCTTTTACAGTTATTAAAGAAATAATTTAGTTACTTTATTTTAGTTTCGTAACTATTAAATTGTTTTAAATTCAAAATTGTAATATATACATTAGTGAAAAACCTATGAATGGTGGAAAAACATATTCTGTAATTGTGTAATAAAAATACATGAGTCTCCACTTTTGCCACGGCCTTTCTTTTTGGTTTAAACAAAATTATCCCTCAAGTTTTTCTAAACTTTTTAACAAAAACTTTCATCCTTCCCACGTATTTTGCAATTTCTTGCCAAGAACTATTGGTCATCTGGTTATACCTATGACCATGCATGGACGGACCAAAATGATGTCTGTACAGGCGTACCTGTTTCAGACAAAATCTCTTCAAAGTGATTCATATTGTGATTCATAACTGTTCGCTCAAGAAATCATGTCGCGCACACCCAAAGTAAACCTCCACAAACACAGCGATGACGTCAGTCGTGCGAACTAGCGAACTAGCAAATGCACAGGGTATAAATCAGTTTTAACTCTAACCCTAACCAACCCTTACAGCATCCATATTACTAAATCTGTTGCTCTTAACTCTTACCAACCCTAAACCTGCTCATACCAGTTAAACTGTCCCTAATCTTAGTTAACACTCAAACCTTCACATACTACTAAATCTGTCTCTCACCTTAAGTGACCCATATACTTCATGTTAAATCTGTTCATAAATATAACAACCACTGCAGAAAACCTGTCACTAACCTTAAAACCCCATCTTTTCTGAGAGCACCTGAACCCCTGTGAATAAAACCAAGACGTCTCTTCTCTTCTCCATCTTACCACACATCAACCCCAAAATACTATAAAGTCTGTCTCACACAGGTGAGTGGGATTAACTAACAACCTGTAGAAAACATACTCTTTCATCTTATACTGACACATTAACCGACACAAACACTGTGCATTTATCAAGTGTGCTTCACACAGGTGAGTGGGTTTGACAAACCACCCGTAGAAACACTTTCTCTCTCAAAAGAACCCTCTAGCACTCTTACTCTAGAACTAAATTCTCTGAGTTCCTTTGTATACTTTGTATTTCAAATGTAACCACAAACTTAACCGCATCACTAAACCCATTCCTAACGTTAACCAGCCTATAAACCTAACCATACCACTGAACCTGCCGCTAACCTTACTCGAATTCCACCTCAATAACAGCAGATAGCAGCAAGTATTGTTTTACAATACAACCTGAACAGGATACAGTAAGTGCAATGCACCTAATTATAATTTTTTCAACAAATCAATGACACATAATATAAAGTGGAATCCTAAAATAAAACTTATTCCTAGGGATGTTTTTGTAGAAAAGACTTCAAAGAACTGTGCATGGCTATAACTTACTGTATATAATATCCGCCTGGAGTAAAAGCCCCAATCACACCTACATGTGTCAGTATCTGCAATCCATGTAAGGGAGTAACAATGAATCAAATGGCGTTTTACTGAGAGGAGGCTATTATTTTTTTAACGGATGTAAGAGTCTGGCCCTGCAGCGTTTTAATTACTGTTATTCGCCATGAGATCCAGCAGAAACAATCACACAGCCCTCTAACATTCCCCACGCTTTCTGAAGCCTGTCAACTTCAGATTCAAAGAGCTGCCGCTAACAACTTCCTTGAATTTCATTTCCAAACTTCAGAGAATATCTGCACAGCCTTTGCTTTTCATTTGTTATGAATAAAGGCTTTTTTTTATTTTGCATAAATTGAACTGTAACCTAGAATGTCAGCATGTTGCCATAGTCTGACATATGAACAGTCTGAGTTTCAAAAGATTATGGAAATTATCCACTTAAAGTCACCATGGAATCAGAATGTACAGTTGTTTTTTATATGCATGAAACGTTGTTGATTATTGTAGATGATTCATCTGTGCACCTCGTTATTTTAAAACAATTCTTGTGCTACCACAATCATTAATCAAATTTCCCTCTCCACTCAAAATTAATTTTCTTCACTTCCTGTTTGGTGCGATGCCTCGAGGGCAGGAAATTCAGGGTCTGTCTTGTTATTTGTCCCTGTCTTGGTTTATGAGTAGTTGAATAAATATAGGGTGATTCTCGTTCTCGTTTTGCTAGATTCACACCAAATGTGGAATTAAGTATTCGCACGAGTAAATTACATAGTTTTTACAAATTGTGGCGACTGCGGATTAATAAAGGGACTAAGCCGAAAAGAAAATGAATGAATGAATGTATTCAAGTTTATTTGTATAGCACTTTTCACAATAATTATTGTTTCAAATTGGCCGCTGTGTATGTTTTTTTATTTAGATCTCTAATTTCTCTCACGAGGTTACTGTCGACTAACCGACTGACTAACTGATCGACCAACCAACCGATAACCGGGTGGCGGTGTGAGGAGATCTGGCCTTATCATTGGAAAAAGCTTTGGGTGAATGGCACTACACAATAAATGAGATATATTAACGTACATTGCATTAAATTATGTACATTACACTGATTATGTTTCTCGTGGGACTTAAATTTAACTTCTGAACTATGGATTTAATTTTTGATTTCCTAGCATTTTGAAACATCAGAGTTTTTGCTGAGGACATTGCAATAGTTTCTGTAGGAGAAAAAACTACAGAGTACAGAGAGCAAATGACTCCAGAGAATTTTATCCACTCATGGTCATTTATTGGAAACAAACAGTTACTGAACCAGTAGTGGAAAGAGTACTGAAAAATCATACTCAAGAAAAAGTACCATTACTTGCCCAAAAATGTAGTGCAAGTAGAGTAAAAGTATCTGTAGTAAATATTACTCAAAGTATGAGTAAAAAGTAGACCTTTTAAAAGTACTCAAGATTAGTGAGTGGTGAGTATTAAACTGTATTGCACCCTTTTTTCGTTTGTTTGTTCCTTCCAAACTTCCTTCAAGTATTTGTTTGTTCTCTCCTTCCTTCATTCATTCATTTGTTCCCTCCTGCCTTTGTTCACTCGTTCGTTTGTTCATATTTTTGTTCCTTCCTAAATTAGGTCCTTTTGTTCATTCATTTGTTTGTTCGTTCCTTCCTTAGTTTGTTCAGTCCTTCCTTGAATTCTTCCTTCATTCGTTTGGTCCTTCCTTCTTTCCTCCCTTTATTTGTTCGCTTATTCTTTCTTTCATATTTTTGTTCCTTCCTTCAATAGGTCCTTTGTTCATTCGTTCTTCTTTCCTTTTTTCCTCCTTAGTTTGTTTAGTCCTTCATTGAATCTTTCCTTCTTTTTTTGGGTTCTTCGATCCTTCCTTTTATTCCTTCTTCGGTCCTTCCTTTTATTTGGACCTTCCTTCTATTCTTAATTTGATCCATTTAGTGATTGTTTAAGGTGATTGTTTGGTAAAGATTGAAGATTGTTTGGTGATTTCAGTCTTCATACAGTCGACATCCATAATTTTCAGTGACATGCAGTCTATAAACAGTCTCTGGATCATTACGTGTAAAGATTTTGGACATCTTCTTGGACATTTTTAATGTTTTCAAAAGCTTTGCTGCATTTTTAAAGTGCCCATGTCTTGAGGTTGTTCAGTATGATGCGATTTACTTTCTATGTGTGATTTAATTGGACAGGAATCACAGGACCGATTTTTCTACTTTAGACAATGACCATAGACAAGAAAGAAATAAAGTAGTGACTGCTGGTTGAAGAAAAGTAGTGGAATAAAAGTGCAGATACGGCACTAAAAATGTACTCAAGGGAAAGTAAAAGTCCACATTTTTAAAACTACTCAGTAAATTACAATTCGTGAGAAAAACTACTCAATTACAGTAGTTTGAGTATTTGTAATTAGTTACTTTACACCACTGTACTCAACATATCAAGGACCAAGCTACATTTGTTTAAGTTTTTTTTTTTGCATGTACACTCTTTGTAGATTGTGTTTGCGTTATAATGCAAATGAGCTGATCATTGTCAGTCAATCATCTGCAGAGTTTTCCACTCTTACCAATACTTCACACACTAATTTCCACTGTTTAGCTAATCTGGTTGTACAGTACACATAGCACGCTGTCCTGGTCTGCTCAGGTAGAAGTAGTTTGTTGTGGTTACATAACTGCTCTTAGGATTAAAAGCCCTCTGTCCATCATCGCCTTTTTATTTCCTTCTAAATCGGGCAGCTATTCGGCAATCATCTTTGACAGTGCTCTCATAAGTCTCTTGCTTTTTCTCATTCTCTCAGTGAGGGTCAGTGTTTCCAGTGCTCTTCTGTCTGAGTGTGTGGGCTTCAGTGTCTGAGTGCTCAGAGCGGGATTTTGGAACTCTAGAACCCATCAATATGATTGGCCTGTCCTATACAGCACAGAGGTACTGGGCCTTATTTTAATCTAAGTGCATAGTCTGAAGAGCATGGTGCAGGTTCACTAAGGACATATCCGAATCCCCTTCTGCTAGTTTAACAATGGAAAGAAACAGAAAAAGAAATGAGTGCTCCAAGTGCATGGTTCATAAAGGCAAACCAGTTTGAGTTGTTTTCTTCTGTTGAACACAAAGGAAGATATACTGAAGAATATTGGAAAGCAGCAGCTATTTACAGGTACTTCCATGCTAGTATTTTTTTGGGGATTGTTGATGGCTGCTGCCTCCAAACAAGCTTCCGAATATTTTGTATTTTGTTCAAAAGAAGAACAAAATTCATAAAAGTTTAGAACCACTTGAGTGTAAGAAAATGATGAGGAAGTTTTAATGTTTGGGTGAATTATCCCTGATGAATCATAGATGTATTTTGAGAGAAACATGAAATAGACCACATGACAGTTTCATCTCCCATTCCAGTCACGTCACATTTTATTTTAAGGTACAACGCTCACTATTAATAAACCATTCATTTTGAATTTTGCCTCAGTAAACTTCTCATTTGTGTTTATTAATAATTAATAGTTAGGTTTAGGTACCATGTGCCATGAGCTTTAGACTTTGCGCCTAGATCTTTAAAATAGAGTTCCTGGTATTAATATGTGTTTTTCTTTTTCAATCTGGTCACAAGCAGACAAAGCAGACAAATTAGCATTCAAACCTGCCATTTAAATGTGTCTCTTCTGTCCACTTTGGACCACTTCTGTGTACAGTACAATACCAAAAGGGTGGAGCTAGACTTGCTGCTGAATGCTATAAGTTAAAAGAGAATCATCACTAGCACACAAAACAAGACAATGGAACAACAAGACATTTTTTGCCATTTTTAAATGCTTAGCAAGACAATGTAATTGTAATTGACACTGTACAAGGACACAGCAAACCCCCCTTAAGCAAAGCTTGTCTACCTTGTTCTTTTTATGTGGACATTCACATGTTAGGGTGACTTGTACCAAATCATACTGTAGGCTTACTGTATAATTCGGTGCTGTACCACTCAGCGGAAACAAAGCCTATGTGGTGCTTGATGTGAAAACAATACATTAGTTGGGTTAAAACTAGCAACAACGATAGTGTGAACACAACCACCATTCCATTTTACTTAAGATACGTAACACTGACAGATTATAATTAATACTGATGAATAAACATTAAACAGCAGTCACAATCTACTTTTTGTTGATATTTTGTTGATAACACTCCTTGACTAAAATATTACTGAATATTGATCAGCAATGTCTTACTTTAGTCAAGTTGGTTACAGCAAACACTAATTAGCTACTTTAATGTATTACTTTTTCAATGCATTTCTCTCAACATTGGCTGTAATACTATTGCAAATCATGACTGTAATTGTTACAGTATATGCATGCCTAATTTCAGATGGTCAGACATTGATTCATCTTTTATAAATCACTAAAATATTAGGATGCAGAAAGTCTAGAGATTATTGAGAAAACACAGGGATTTTGTAAAAGATTGGCTTAAATGTGTGATATGACCAAGGCCAGATGGAATCTGCGGACATTTTTTGCTATTTCTGTGGAGTATTTTGTTAAAAATCTGCGGATTTGCGGAATTATTTTAGGAATATCATAACTAAAAATTGTATATATTAAATAAAAAGTAATACTTTTTTTATATTTATTTAATGTTTACAATGCAAATCCAATTAGATGCACTTTATTTGGTACAAAAAGCAAGTCTCTCGTATAAACTCATATTAATCAATATTTTTAATGAAATTAATTTCAAAACTGAATAAATATAATTGTACACACATTTATACCAGTAAATAAACAGAATCAATGATGGGCTAAAAATCTGCGGAAATCTGCGGAATTCTGCGCGCAGATTCCGTGTGGCCCTAGATATGACTAAACATTGGTCATACTGTACATGACTATTAAGAGCAGAGTTTCCTCAATCGAAATGAATCGAGGCATAAAGCTGGAAACAGTATTCTATACAATATGTCATTCCTTAACGAGCGGATACAGAGGACTGACAGAAGCAATTAAGTCCTCTCGCTTTAATCATACCATCAATTTTTGTAATAATCATCAAGCATGACTGCGTCGCTTGCGTCATTCTGTCAACATTCATTTAGAATCACATGAGAACAAAATGTTTGGTGAGACCTTCTGTCCTGGTTTCTCAGTTCCAGCAGCTACTAGACATCATAACTCAGGGTCAAGCACTCCGTTAGAGGCTAAATAGACTGACAACTATAATATTGCTCTCTTCTCTTTGTCAGAGAGTCTGTCCATGATCTCAGAGGGGCATTTAAACTGTGATGGATGGGATCAGTCGCCCGTGATAAAAAGGCATGAGAGTGCAAAATCATTCGTTTTGTCGATAACTGTTTGAGTGTTAACACTCTTAGCATTAGTTTGTACTTTGATATCCCTGTTAAAAAATAAATTAATAAACGACAGTTCTGATATGTTTGCTGTAAATTGTGTATACGTGCAGTGAGGTGAAAAGCTCGACACTCAAGTTTTTAAGAACAAATTTCATTCAAATCTTTTCAGTTATAAATTTATACCTAGTTATAAATAGAAACCACACCAATTAATAAAAAAAACTTTGGCATGCTTTTAAAAAGAGCAGCTACTTATTTTTGTAATACTACATATTTCTTAAAAAAATGTTGCATGTAAAGATTTGTGCAGAGCAAACATTAATCGCAATGAATCACATCGAAATTAAAAGTTGTTTTTATAAAATTTACACTCACCGGCCATATTATTAGGTACACTTTACTAGTACTGGGCTGGACACTGTTTTGCCTTTTTGCCTAATCCTTCATGGCATAGATTCAACAACATACTGGAAATATTCCTCAAAGATTTTGGTCCATATTGACATGATAGCATGATCACGCAGTTGCTGCAGATTTGTTGGCTGCACATCCATGATGCGAATCTCCCATTCACATCGTAAAGGTGCTCTATTGGATTGAGTTCTGGTGACTGTGGAGGCCTTGAGTACAACGAACTCATTGTCATAGTCAAGAAACTAGTCTGAGATGATTCACGCTTTATGACATGAGGCGTTATCCTGCTGGAAGTAGCCATCAGAAGATGGTCACTAAGGGATGGACATGGTCAGCAACAATACTCAGGTAGGCTGTGGCATTGACACGTTCTTCAATTAGTGCTAATAGGTCCAAAGTGTGCCAAGAAAATATCCCCCACACCCATTACACCACCATTACCAGCCATTTTCTGACCATTCTCTGAAAACCCTAGAGATTGTGCATGAAAATCCCAGTATATCAGCAGTATCCGAAATACTCAGACCAGCCCATCTGGCACCAACAACCATGCCACGTTCACTTAAATCACCTTTCTTCCCCATTCTGATGCTTGGTTTGAACTGCAAGAGATCATCTTGGCCATGTCTACATGCCTAAATGAATTGAGTTGCTGCCATGTGATTGGCAGATTAGAAAATGGTGTTAACGAGCAGTTGGACAGGTGTACCTAATAAAGTGGCCGGTGAGTGTGTATGTATTATAAATATTTATTATGCAAAAATAATATGCATATACTCATACAAAGAAATACATTTACAAAACAATAATAATTACATAGACATTTAGTACATATCGGCATTTCTGTGTGGAGTTTGCATGTTCTCCCTGTGGTTGCGTGGGTTTCCTCCAGGTGCTCCGGTTTCCCCCACAAGTCCAAAGACATGTGGTAAAGGTGAATTGGGTAGGCTAAATTGTCCGTAGTGTATGAGTGCGAAAGAGTGTGTATGGATGTTTCCCAGAGGAAGGGCGTCCGCTGCATAAAACCAATGCTGGATAAGTTGGCGGTTCATTCCGCTGTGGTGACCCCAGATTAATAAAAGGACTAAGCCGAAAAGAAAATGAATGAATGAATTTAGTACATATGTATTATATACTGTATGTATAGCATGCACATGTGTATTTATATATAAATAGAGAACACACATATATTAAGTATATATTAAGTATATAAACATCTTTTTCGGATGCAATTAATCGCTAATAATCATTGACCAGAACTAATTAAAATACATTTGCAGTTATGCCTTTATAATGGTGAAGATGAGCTCTTTAATTTTATTGCAGTTTTCAAGTTAAAAATAAATCTAATTCCACTATTTTACACTAAGTGTGTAAAATGAGAAAAAAATTATGTTTGGTCTCCAATGAATTCAAGATTTATAACAATTTGAAATTGTCATTATAAGCTCTATGCTCAAAAAAAGGAGATAGCTAACATGATAAGTTAATATTTGACAAAGTGCACTCTTCGTAGTCATGAGGTGAACTCTCTTTCAGTAGCTTTTATTTTATTTCAAGTATTTATTTGAAGGAACACTCAGTAGAAGCACTGTTTAAGATTTCAAGTGCACTTCTTCAATCTGTGCAATAATCAAGTGCACTCAAAAAAAACACCCAAAAACATGTCATTTATTTTGACGGGACTCAAGTGTTTTCTCCCTTCAGTCGGTTTCTGAGTCGCTCAACTAATTCTCTAATTGAGGCATTTTAGTGCATCGCAAACTCATTACAGATAACAGCAGGTTTCCTCAGAGGCCACAGATAATGTTTCTGTTGTGATAATGTAATTGTTTGCTGTTGTATAATGAATGAATTGAGAGTTTGGTCAGGGCTTGAGTTGGTTTTGTACTGGCATAGGGTTCAAAATTTAAGCTGCTACAAAAACAGTTATGGGAAAGGCAAAGTGGCTGGATTTGCCAAATGATCGTTGCTTCACATTTTTAGAAGATACTGAGACCTTTTGACATTAATAATGTAACAATCTTTTTTACTTAGAAACAGTCTGGGCCCTTCAAAAGGTGCAGCTTTTGCATAGGGAAGCAGCTATAGTTTGTATGTGTGTTGTGGTATATAGTTCCTGTTTCCTTTGTTTCCATTGCTTTCCAACCAAAAATCTGCTACCATGGTTACAGATTTTGTTCACCTGCTCCTCTGAATTTTAAGTGTTAATTTGCTCATATTCTCTGTCTGGTTTCATCAGCTTGTGTGTTGATTTTTTATTTTTTTTCATTTAATATCATTATGGATTACTATTGTTGTTTTGTGTCATAATAGAGTTAGAGTGCTTTTAAACAGATCCAGTAACACGGTCTTTAGCGCTTTTTAGAGTCTAAAATGTCAGAATAGTTTTAAAACGAAAAAGGTTCTAGTTTAAACAGCACCTTTTACAATGCCTATACTTTGTGTTTGCTCTTTTCCCAAAGATGTTTTTTTTTTTTTTTTTAAAGTTGCTTTGAGGTTATATAGGTAAGTATTAATAATAGTTTTCTGGCAGCACTGTGGGAATAGAGGTTATATATTCTGTAAATACATAAAGCATATACAAAATCCCTATAGAGCAGCAGTTCTCAAAGTGAACTGTAGCTCTGTTTCTGGACACGGACTTGGTTCCATACCTAACAAAAAAAGGACCATATAACATTTGTCAAGTAACCAGTGTGTCAAAAAAGACAATTTATTTAGTTTATATATTTATTTAGTTTTTCTTTTTTGTATCTGAAATTCTAAAACAAGAACACTGCAAAAATCTACTTGCTTTCCATCTGTAAAAATATGACTGGCTGTTAAAACAAATTAATTTAGTTATAAATAAACTAGCATTTAGAATGTAACAAGTATATCACAATAAGCAATAACTAAATATTCTCTGTATTTGGCAAGGAAAAACAAGAAACTTTTCCAAAATTGAAAATTCTGTCATTGAAACCTGTAACCACTGACTTTCAGACTATTTGTTTTTCTTACAATGGAAGTCAATGATCTCAGGTTTTCAGCTTTCTTCAAAATATCTTCTTTTGTGTGTTCAACAAAATAAACTCATTAAAGTTTAATACCACTTGGAGGAGCGAGCAGACAGTGAGTACATTTTTATTTTTGGGTGAACGTCACATTGACGTTGTACCCCAACTTCGTGAAATGTTGCATTTTGTTTGGAAATAAAAATCGGGTTGACGTCAGAACCCAACATCAGGCTGACATCAATGTCCAACGTTGGACAGACGTTGCGTTTTGGTTACTTTCCAAAGCAACCTAAAAACAACAAAATATCATTGTCTAATGATGTAACAGCTAGACGTTGTGTGGATACTACCAATATGACGTCTATCAGATGCTGGATTTTGGTGCCATATCTGACAAATAAATTTCAGCATTTGCCAACAATACGAAGTTGATTTAAGACGTTGGCTCAGAGTTGTTTTTTGGTCACTTTCCAAGATTTTCTTAATAATTTTTTAAATAAAATGTTGTTTTTAGTCAATTTTAAAAAGTTAAGTTTTAGAGAAACAAGCAAAAATGGCCTAAATCCTAACCTAACCCTCCATGCAGTATATATTCTAATAAAGTGCTTGACACCTTTTAATATTTATATCCATTTGGGCTCAACTCAACCTTGATGATGATTTTGACTGTTTGGTTTATTATTTTTTTTACTTTTACCCATACTAAAATGTATAACTATTAAAAATCAAAACAACAACAATGACAACAACAACAAAAATGTATTTTCCAGACATCCACTAGGAAGTAAATAAAGAGAATGGACCTCTCTGAACTATAATTGATTAGCCCTGCAATATGCCTCACAGTCAGTTCCTGCAGGTTAATAAGAGACAAGTGTGTGTTTGTCTGAATCCAGTGCTTGTGTTTGTGACTGTTTATGCATGTGTCTGCATGTATATTCATACAGTAGATCTGTTTCAGTGTGTGTGTGTGTGTGTGTGTGTGAGAGAGAGAAAGGAGGTTCCGGAGCAGAATTCATTGCTGGCAGTGACTGATTGTCTCTTTGAAGATAAAGAGCTCCCTGGTTTCCTCCTGCTGTTCTTCAGTGTGGCCCTTTGATTGTGAAGACACCTCGCTCACTCGCTCTTTCTTTCTCTCTCTCTGCTTTAATCTCTCCATCTTTATTGATGTCATGCGAAGGGCTGTGCTTCAGTACACAAACACTCCTAACACAGAGGCTGACAAATGCTCAGGGCACAGGAGAATCGTTACGTTCGTTAGGTTTCTCCTTAACCTCTACTCGCATCTGAAGTCAGTGCCATCACTAATAGTCAAGGGGTTTCAGATATAGGGTCATAATTGTGTTATTACATGTGCTAAGTTTGGTTAACATGTTATTTATAGTGTTTGTGGGGTGTAAAAAGTTAAATGCAGCTACATTTTTAAAAGCTAAATGTTTTAAACTGTGAAAATTCCGCTTTTCCTACTTGTCAAAAATAGGTGAATGTGTCTGGTCTTTAATGCAAAAACACGCACTACCACTTTATTAGCTATGCCGGCCAGTTAATGCAAATATGCAAACATTCAGTTAGGCGATCCCATAGCAACAACTCAATCAATTTAGGCATGCAGACATGGTCAAGACGATCTGCTGAAGTTCAAACCAAGAATCAGAATGGGTTAGAAAGGTCATTCAAGTCATTTTGGTTGTTTTTATCTGACGGGCTGCTATGAAACTGCTGATCCCCTGGGATTTTTACACTCAATCATCTCTGGAGTTTAAAAAGAGTGGTCTGAAAAAGAAAATGCCCAGTAAGTGGCAGTTCTGTGGGTAAAAATCACATGTTGAAACTCAAATAAATAAAAAAGAGAACTGAAGAAGAGCCAATCTGAACGTCAATTCTACTTGAAGCAGACGAGCTACAGAAGCAGAAGATCGGACCAGTGGCACTTCGGACAGCCAAGAACTACAATTCACATAAGTTCATTGAAAATGGATAATGGAAAACATTGTCTGGCTTGATGAGTCTCAATTTCTGTTAGCGCTGGGCACACACTAAAAGATTTAAACTTAAATGTGATCTTGCATTAACAGCTACTGTATGTTTACCCAGGAACATCATTTCATTTTGAAAACGCAATAATGTACCTAATCCCTACCCCTAAACCTAACCCTGAAGGTCTTTGCATACTAAGGCCCAATCCCAATTCTTCTTTTGTACCTCTACCCCTTCCCCTTAGCCCTTGAAACAGAGTGTGAAGGGGAAGGGCTTCAAAATTTACCCCTAAGAAATAGGACAGCACTACAACACCAGCACACGTCATAATATGTCATTGCAATTTCTTGCTTCATATGAGATCGACGATCACGACTGTAGTTATTCTAGTTGTGTTATATATCTTCAGGAAATGACTTAAGGCAATTATATCATGTTATCATAATGATATAATGTGGCAATAAGCTCGTAACTGTACTGTGCATTTACACCCTAGCCATATTCATCTATGTAATCACATAAAAAACATTAACATTATACAAGACACTGTAAAGAGGTCATTCCCAGCTACTAGACTTTTCTGACAGGGTACTCGAGTGTCATCGAGTGACAGAATGTTGCGGGACTGGTATATAGGAGTTATTATCATGGTATATAGATATCGAAATTTAGTGTTTTTTATTTCAGCGGTTTTTATTTAAACCGTGCCGGTAAAACACGAATGCTGTTATGAATGTATTAAAACATAAGCTTGTTTGTTGTAAAAATTCGTAATAATGACAAAAAATACTAATTTGTGCATCTCTTTGACTTCTGAGTGCAGCTGTGCAGCTGTTGTAGATGGTGTATTCAGGGAAATTTTCTTACTCCTTGGTTTCGAGTGTGGTCCTGAAAAATCTCCCTTTCGAGGGGTATTTAACCCTTCCCCTTAGCCCTAGACGTTCAAGTTAAAGAGAATTGGGACAAGTCGGGTAAGGACAAGGGTTAAGGGGTAGAATTGGGATTGGGCCTTAAATCTGAAAGGTTCAGATACATTTTCTTCATATTCAAATCTGAAAAAATGCACACAAACCTTGCAACCCACGTCCGATGCGTATTAATTAATCCAGTTAATGTGTATTAATTAATCTGTTAATGTGTATTAGTTAATCCGGAATTTGTGTTGAGACCAAGTGGATTAATTTCTTTCACGTCTTTTGGATTTTGCCTTTTGCTTGTATGACAACCCTGAATTGTCAAAACACTTCTCAAAAACACCTTTGCGAATGCGAAAATCAGAAAAAAATTAAAAGCCGATTACATTTTTTTATGTTGGAAGAAAGTATCGGAGGCTATGTGTAAATACAATTAACACAACATGAGGTCAAATGAATTTGTTAACATGTGAAAATTACGGACAAAAAAAAAAATCTGATTCAGTGTGCAATAACCTTAACTCTCAATTATTCCCAAAATCAGAGGGTACAATACTTGTATAGCAATTATGTCTGAGAAAATAACCCTAACTGTAAACCTAAACTTAACATGAACATTAAACTTATCCCCTATAAACATTTATGCTGTTACAAATTGACAAGCTGATCCTCTGTCTCTGTTCTACAAATCCATTTCACTTTGTGTTAAGCCATGACAGTGTTTGTTATGCTTCTGTCAATATTGGTTATTGATTCATTCCAGGTAATAATCTCCAGCTCATATGCACATTTGTCCTCAGGCTTCCCTTGACACATCAGGATTTCTGATCATAAATATTCAACAGGTGAAATATTTCTGATACATGATCGGAGTGCCTCTGTCATAATTCCATGCAGATTAACTCAGTCAACACCTCACACCAGAGGAAAATACTATATGATCATTTTTAAAACCACCAAGATGATCGAGAGTTTATCTAAGATTGTCAAAAATCAGCCCAGTTATGTTGTGATGTGTGCCCAGCCTAAGGCAGCTGAATGGTAAGGTCAGATTTCTATGGTATAACATGAATAGATGTACAGTAATAATCCTGCCTTGTATCATAAGATATTTCTGATGCTGCTTGTGGTATACTTGTGGTGTTTTTCTTAGCACTCTTTGAGTCAATTAGTATCAACTGAATTCTGCGGAATGCCACAGCCTACATTATTAATCCTGCCTATCATGTTCATCCTTTTATGACCAAATTCTCGTAATATCCACTTCCAGTACTATAATGTACTGTCATAAAGCTCATCTCAAACTGGTTTCTTTATAATGACAGTTATTTTACAATATTTAAATGGCCTCCACAGTCAACAGATCTCAATTTAATGTCAACATACACTTTCAGAAAAAATGGTACAGTGTTGTACCAAAGAAGGTACAAACCCTTGTCACTGGGGCAGTACCTTTTTATGGGACAGAATTGTACCTTAAAGAAAAGAAACAAATTTGTACCATTTAAGGTCATGATTTGTACCATGGGAAACCAAAATGTACCTTTGTTTTTAAAAACCTGCAGATATAATATTGTATACTTTGTGAAAGGTACCACCTGTCACGGTTTGGGTTAGGGAAAGGAGCGAGGACTCAGGTGCAGGA
>CAIGQQ010000001.1:20321440-20402386 GCA_903798035.1 Danio albolineatus
AAACCCATGCCAACACAGGGAGAACATGCAAACTCCAAACAGAAATGCTAACTGGCCCAGCCGGAACTTGAACCAGTGATCACTTTGCTGTGAGACAACAGTGCTAACCACTGAGCCACCGTGCCACCTACAGCAGAACTCTTTTCAAATAATTTCAGTTGAATAAGAACTTCCAAACTATCCCTTTAACAAATTGCAATGTCATTTTAATTATGTTTGGACCTTTGCTCATTACCCAAGGATCATCTGAGACCATCAGGTCAGGTAATAATATGAACGTGTTAAGTATGGTTTTAGCAGCTAATTGCAAATAAAGCCAGACGCAAAGGCACAGTTAATAAGCAAAGACTGAAATAATGATTCCCATGACCAGCTCAGAACGGACTGTGTATTTCTCGTTCACAATCGTGTTGCTTTGCTCAGAGAGAAATCACAATTAACTACACATCGAGAGAGCTTTGTAATTAAAGACTGAAAGCTGAAATGTGGCAAGACTTTTCCTTGTCAAATGCTCAGCTTGTTTACTCCATAGCAAACAAACAGGCAACATTATGCAGATCATCTGAGTTTAATGAGAATCAACTGGTTGTGTATTTCTGTTGCGACGTTGAATGTCTGTTTTCCTTTGTAACTGCAAAGTTGACGTTATGTGACTATACAAATTTTTGATGAGATCTAGAGGACCTATAAATGTTTCATTGCTTCTCTATGCAAGTTTAAAGTGACTCAGCAGTTTTTTTTAGTTTTATGTTTTATCAGTGATGCACTGACAAATTACACTGGCTTTCAAAAAAGTTTAAAATGACAAGGATTTTTAATGGTTTGAATTTTGAAAGCTGAATTTATTTGATAAAATTACAATAAAAACACAATTTTTTAAAATATTATTATAAATCTAATAGCCATTTTCAATTTCAATTTATTTTACAATGTGACAACAAGCAGCCACTTGAGATTACTTCAGTATAAATGATTGAGTAGAGAGCATAAGTTAAGTTACATCACTTTAGCCTGGATGTCCCTATGGATGTAAACAGAGGAACTTCATTTCATTGTATATGGGAGTGTACTAAGATATGTTTTTGAGTTAAAGGACTGAATAGTGTAAGTCAAATCATTGGTAAAGTAAGTCCCCTTGAGCCCAGTTTGTGCATATTACATATTTGTCCTCTGAACTTCAAAGGGACCTAGCATGAAAAATTGTTGTTAATTCCATGTTTGCTTGAAGCTAATCATGTAATTGCATGTTCATGGAAAAAAGCCCTGGTGTATTTCAGTAGATAAAGGGAATGACCTCTCAAAATTCTTTTTTGGCCCTGATGGAAAGTGTTTCATGACTTTTTAGAGCAGCTAAGAGAGGTGAGTCTTTTTTTGAATGGATGAACATTAAAAATATATAGACATGCATGTTATTACTGTACGTTTTTTTCATAACTTTTTGTTGTTTGTGTGTTTATTTATTTTTATAGATTTTTCTGAAGTTGGCATGAAATAGAAGGTAAGAATGTCCTTTTTTCTATACTGTGACTTAAATCAAATAGAAAACATCCAGAAATGTATAGGCCAGAGCATGATTTCCTCCTTTGCTAACTGAATGGATTGTTAAAAGATATGGGCGTTGCTAACAAAAATGGAGGAAGATTGACAAATAGAAACGAGACATGCACTGATAGTTCCGTCCTAAAGGCATTTCATGCTATCAGAAGTGAAAAAAGTCATTTCAAGGGGGAGGGAAGGTTATAGTATTTGATTAAAGATTATGAGGGCAAATAATTTTTTACAAAATAATGAGTATTGAGTTCTTTTTGAGTTAATTTATATATTATTATTGTATTTTTGGTTTTAAAAACTAAAAATTACAGTATATTGTCTTAAAACTGTAAGACAATGTTGTACAATAAAGATTGTTTTTCAAAAAAAAACATTTTTTAGATGTAATTTAGTTATGCAAAGCTGAACTATCAGTATCTATTACTCTAGTCTTTGTTGTCCTTTTTTTAGATGATTTTTGATTCATGAAGCTACTGCTTATAATTTATGCTGAGTTTTTAATAATGGCTCTGATTATTTTTAATGCTGAAAAGATACATATACACTAATAATTCCCCACTAATTAACAGTTTCCTTTTTTTGTGATTCACAGGTGTTTTCTGTATGTACCATATACGTTCCATTATGGGACCTTGATCTTTTCATTAAGTTTTGATGTTGTAAATTTAAGTTTTACAAAGTGACATTTATTGTTTATAACAATATATGGAATAAGAAATTATATGCAGAATTATGTCTATAAAATAACTGGCAGTATATTACCAAGTTTTTGTACCATAATGTAGAGTACATCACCAATCCAGAAAATATTTTAATTCAGTCTATATAAAATCTCAATAAAAGTCACTTTGCCAAACTTTTAATCATCAAAAGTTGTTAGAGGAAAGATTAAGGTCCCATAATGCAATTCAAAAACATAAATTAATAAACAAAACATGAAAAACATTTAATTTACAGATATTATTTACAGTTTATTTTTTTCCAGGATTCTTTGACAAATAGAAAATTCCAAAGAACAGAATTTTGATTTTGAAATATCTTTAAATCACTTTATATTTTAAAGTATATGAAAACAGAAAATAACCATTCTATATTGCAATAAAAAGTATTACCCTTATTACTGTATTTCAAATGAAATGAAATGCAGCTCTTGGGAAACATACAGTAAGATTTTTCTTTCTTTTCAATCAATCAATCAATCAATCAATCAATCAATCAATCAATCAATCAATCAATCAATCAATCAATCAATCAATCAATCAATCAATCAATCAATCAATCAATCAATCAATCAATCAATCAATCAGTCAATTAATCAATCAGTCATTCAGTCAATTATTTCATATTATTCTTAATTTCTGACCACCAACATTACAATGCACAATGCCATTTTAATGTTCTCTGCAATAAAAAGTGTATGAAGCAGAATCTGCCTCGTAGGCTTTGCAGCAACACATGTACAGCTACAGGCCATGTGAAGCTTTGTCTGGAAGATGCACTGTACTTGCCCACACAACCAAAAGTGACGCAAATGCAGAATCTTCTCCCGAGTGTTGCTCCTGAAGTCCTGACAGCAATGTTTCCCACTGAAGGTGTCATAATGAGGAGCGATGCTGTGGGTAGTAGGGCTTCACTCATGTCACAAACACAAGCTAATGACACACGGAGAAAGCAAGTGTTACGGCCAAAAAACAAACATTCAATCAAGAGAGTCCGGTGGTGTATCTGTCGTGGCATCAATAATAGTGTATGTTGATGGAGTTAGGCCACATGTGATGTTTAGACAGCCGTAAAACGTGATTACATACGATTACACGCACTGACGCTTCTGCAGAGGAAACATTTTGATCTCCATTTTCACCTCAAGCTGCTGGATGGTGTTCGCATCATGTCTCTTCAATATCTGCTACACCTGCCTGTTTGAGGTCTTCAAAATCTTCTGCAGCTCAACAAAAACGCTTTAAAGCCCTGAAGCAGAACTCATTTCTCATTCCTGAGCTCTTGCTGAATGGTTTCTGAGTTTCCGAGCTGAAGCGATTCATTCCTGTAGGCGATCTCAGATTGGGGTTATTGGTATTAAGGAAAGTCAGGGATTAGAATTGTAGCAAATTAGCTCAAAGGGGAAAAATGAATAATTAATCATAACTAGTTATAATTAATTATGCATATTCAAATCAGATTTTCATAACAGATGTAGCAGAATTAAGATTATAAGCAAAAAGTAGGCCTGGTTCATCCAGAGAACATTTAATGTTCATTTTATTAATTCTAATGTTATTTTTAGTGGCCAGGTAAAAAAAGCTGTGAAGGAGAACCAAGAAAGGGAAGATTTTCACAGTGATCCTGTACCATCAAGAACCTTTCATGGTTCCCCAAAGATTCTTTTAGTGAATACTTCATCAAAGAATGTCTCGGTTGAGAACGGTGGAGATCGCTAGATGACCAATTACTCTGAAGAGTACAGATGACCAATTACTCTGAAGAAAAAGAAAATGGGCCATTCATTCATTTTCTTGTCAGCTTAGTCCATTTATTAATCTGGGGTCACCACAGCGGAATGAACCTCCAACTTATCCAGCATAAGTTTTACGCAGCGGATTCCCCTTTCCAGCTGCAACCCATTATTGGGAAACATTCATGCATATTCATTCACACACACATACACACTACGGACAATTTAGCTTACCCAATTCACCTATATCACATATCTTTGGACTTGTGGGGGAAACCGGAGCATCCGGAGGAAATCCACACCAACACAGGGAAAACATGCAAACTCTGTACAGAAATGCCAACTGACCCAGCCAAGGCTCTAACCACCAACCTTCTTGCTGTGAGGTGATTGTGCTACCCACTGCGCCACCGTAAGAGAAAACGGGCCAGTGAATGCCAAATGAATTCTCAGAGCTTGGCTCTGCAGGTGCCAGCGATTAATCATTAACAGAGTATATCAGCTGGCGAATGCAGAGCAAGCATTAGATTTTTTGTCTGCTGAAGAGCCAATCACTGCTGACTGCTGTGGAGACACACGTCTCCGTTCACTATTCAGGGAACGAGGTTTATGCTCGTAACTGAGATGTTCCCCTTCATGGGAACTCTGACATGAGTCTGGAAGACACTATGAGAGAGTGTATGCCACAGCATCTATGCCCGTCACACCCCTGATGTGAAAGTTTGCCAAGCATGGCTTAAGCGCACAAGCGTCACCAAGGGCGCAACCTTCCAATGTCCACTAGGCCCTTAAATTTGCTTTTACCTAGCTAACTGTAGAGTAGGGATTTTTAGAATTACAGTTCATTGGGAAAGCGTGCCAGTTCCCCAAAAGGGATTACGCCGTGGAAGCCCCCTGCAACTCAAAAAAGGGGAGACTTGATGGCAATAGAACATATGGACTAGCTCTATCCAGGGCGAGTGCTACAGTACATGATAAACCAATTAGCAGGTAAGGAAGACACGGGTCCGCCTGAGAAGGGGGAACACTCCATAGCTGAAATAATCATATGTGATCGCCATAGACCACACATAGCTGGCACCAAACCACAGCATGTGGGTAGACTAACCAGGCATATCAGACATCATACTGGGCCAGGCACCTGGCTCCTTTGCTGAGTCGGGTGCTACAGGCCTCGGAGGAGTTCTCTAGGGTTCGCCAATGGGGAACTTACTAGCAGAGCAGAAGAAAACGCATGTATCTTTGGGTTAGGGAGCATGGAGCAGCAAGCATTTTGACACTTCCCAACTGACCAGAGTTATCCAGTAATCAAGAGGAAACTGGCTCCACTCGAAGATTACAAAACCTCAAGAATGTATTAGCTGCTTCCCAGCCCGCAGCTCTACAGACATCTGTAGAGCAACATGCTAACGCCCAAGAGTTGGTGACACTTTTAGTGGGGACCCCTAAGGAACCGGCTTGACCTAGCACTGACAAGCGAGGGCGATGGCGTCTACTATCCAGTGGGGCAACCTCTGTTTTGATATGGCACTTTCCTTCTGCCAACCACCATAACAGAAAAAGAAGATCTTAAATTCTGCGTATGTTCCATTTAAAGGCCCAAAGCAAATGGGACAAAGGGCTGGGTCTGCTTCATCCGTGGGCAGCGCTTGCAGGTTCACCACCTGGTCTTCCAAATGGGGTGGTAGGAACCTTGGGTTCATAGCCAGGTGCAATTCGCTGACCAAAAATGCCTCCAAATCCCAGACTCTTTTGATCGATGCCAACGTGATCAGCAGAGCTGTCTTCATGGACAGCATTTTTAAGGATACTGAGTCGAGTGGCTCAAACGGATCTCTCTGCAGACCGCCAGGACTACAGAGAGATCCCAAGAGGGTATGAGTGGGGGGTGGGATGGATTTAATTACCACAAGCCATTGAGGAATCAGATGATTAGATTATGCTTCCTGAGCGTGTTGCCATCCACTGCGTTATGGTGAGCAAAGATGGCAGCCACGTAAACCTTCAGTGTGGATGGTGACAGCTTATCCTGAAGGAAGGATAACACAATGCTAGTCTGACAAGTTTGGAGGTCTTCTTGGTGAGAAGCACACCACTTAGCAAATAGACTCCACTCCAGGGCATAGGCATTCCTCTTAGAGGGTGCTCTTGCCTGAGTGACGTGTAACCCCCGATGCCCGTAAGTCACCTGAGTCTTCTGTGCTCCGTCTCTAGACCACAGTTGAAGGTTCCAGAGATTTGGGCCCGGGTGCTAGAGGGTCCCCCGTCCCTGGGAGAGAAGGTCCTCTTGCAGGGGAAAGCACCAGGGAGAGACCGACGCGAGGAGTGTGAGTACAGAAACCCAGGTCTGGTTGGACCAGAGAAGCACAACTAACAAGACCTTCTAAAAAAAACCTTGCTCCTCGTCCTTCTTGGCTTTGCACAGTGTCTGCACATCTACCAAAACTTGAAGTGAATATCAATAATTTAACAATACACTTACAATTCGTGTTTGCAGTTAAATAAAATACATAAAATTTCAGGTTTCTTTTGTGTTGACTAAAATTATTGATTTTGTTTTGATTTATTCGTTCTATCAATTAAAAACTGTCTGTCTGTCTGTCTGTCTGTCTGTCTACTATATATACTTTGTGAGGAACTGTATGAGTAGGATTTGCTGGTGGATAAGAAGCAGGACATATTTGATCAAAGGAGAAACCATTACTAGTCCCATTACTGACGGTTTGAGCTGTAATGGTTAATGATTTTTGAGGAGACTGAACAGTGATGGATGTGTGCGTGAGCGTGTGCTGACTGTCACAGTAAATGTAAATGCATGATTAAATCCGCTGTGTCTCTTCAGGGCTGCAATCTTGTTCAATTAAAGTGAACACAGAAAACATTGTGAGGGTTTTCACGGAATGTGAAGTGATATGTGACGTGTGGCAGGAACATGGGGTTTGATTAACATTTGTCGCATTCATTAGCATTTGTATTGTTTTCGAGCATTATACCATCTCTAATAATAATTTATATATTAAAAATTGTCAATTTTGTTCTGTTGTCATAACATTTTTGCTGCCACACAATTAGCAGGAAATTGCTTTTTTTTGTTGTGAGTTGTGAATGTAAGCATTGGCTGACAGATTGGGTTTCCATATACCAGAGTGAACAAATTAATAAAGTGTTTTTTTTTTTGTTTTTTTTTGACAGAAACATTGCCAAGGTTACTGACTGCAGAAAACAATTCACACACAGCGCTTCACACTCCAATCCAATTTTTAATCAAATTAACATGTTGACAAAAATGTTTTGTTTTTCTAGATATAACATTTCTAATCTTCTTTGAAACGGTGCCACATTTTTTTGCCAACAACTTTTGCTTATTTTGTTCTAATACATTTTGACAGCATGTATGGCAGACCATTTTAACTTTTAATATATTTCTAAGACAACTCTGAGAAATTTACTATGGGAATAAATATTCATTCATTTTCCTTTGGCTTAGTCTGTTTCAGAGGTCGCCACAGTGGAATGAACCGCCAGCTGTTCCGGTGTGTGTTTTACACAGCGGATGGCCTTTCAGCCGCAACCTGGTACTGGGAAACACCCATACGCACTCTTTCACACATTTTCACATATTTTGACACTACAGCTTATTTAGTTCATTCAATTGACCTATAGTGCATGTCTTTGGACTGTGGGGGAAACCAGAGCACTTGGACGAAACATGAACATGGGGAGAACTTGCAAACTCCACACAAATGCCAACTGGTCCAGATTGGACTCGAACCTGTGACCTTTTTGCTTTGAGGCAATAGTGCACACCACTGAGCCACTGTGTCACCGGGAATATGTATGTATAGTGTTGGATGTGCTAGAGTTTCACAACAAAGCTTTATATAAAACATTTTAGTATCTATTTTCGTGCAAAAAGTACTTCTTTAGATACTACGTAGTTACTTTTCCATTAAATAATACTACTGTATAGATGTACTATAGCTCCTTTTTAAGTAAGCTAGTACTTATATCATTCATTACATATTATTTATTCATTAGATAATCGTCATAATTTATTAGGTTCTGGTAGTTATGCAATAGATTTTCTTCTATTTCTAAAGTCTCTTTAAGGCAAGTAATTTTTTTTGCAGCCGTCTTTGAAATGCCTTTCAGGCATGCAAACCAGTGTGGAACTTGATGGGAAAATGACATTTGATGCAAAGAGATTTGATATCAGTTGACTTCTTTCATGTCAAAACGACATCAAACTTTGCCATGAAAAACTGATTTGTTTACTGTAAATGATATTTTGACATGTGTAATGAATATTTGACAAGCTTTTAAGACCAATGCTAAATGTCAGTTTGATGTCATTTTGACATCAAGGTAGTTTACATGCATTGCAGCGATACACAATTCACTGTAAATTTGTCATTCTTAATGGAAGTTTTCAGACTTTTTGTGTCGATCTGTGCTGATATTAATTGTTTGCATAACTTTTGTCCTATCTCTAAACCACCATTTCTGTCGAAAGTTATCATTTATAAGTTATCATTTAACCTATGTTAAAATGTTCCCATAAAATTGAACCTTTACAATCAGGTTTTCCAACACATTACAGTACTGAAACAGCTCTGTTAAAAGTGTTGAATCTGTAGATTCTGGCAGTAAAGCAGTGTTAGTTTTACTGGATCTGAGCTCTGCTTTTGATACAGCTGATTATAATATCCTTCTGTTGAGCCTGAAATATAGGGTGGGCATAAAGGTTTCAGTACTTTGTTGGTTTCGGTCATATCTCAAATCCAGGTCTTTTTCGGTGTCTGTTGGTCAATTTATATCAACATTCGCCCCTCTTTTGTGTGTTATCCCTCAGGGTTCCATTCTGGGTCCATTGCTCTTCAATTTATACATGCCTCCTCTTGGTAATATTATAAGGAAATATAACATCTCTTTTATGTTTTATGCAGATGATTATCAGCTGTGTGTTCCTTTAAAATCCCAGAACTCTCTGCAGTCTCTAATTGATTGTCTTGAGGATGTTAAATGTTGGATGGCAAAAAAACTCCACTTAATAATAACAAAACTGAGGTTATTTTCTTTGGCCCCTAAAAAACAAGATTGTCTTATATTGGGGGCTTGGGAAGTCTTGCATCATATTTTAAATCTCAAGTAAAAAATCTAGGTGTTATCTTTGATTCTGAGCGTTGTCTAGAAAAACAAATGAGCTCAGTCATTAAAATAGTTACTGTACTATCCGCTGAAGATCATCTCCAAACTTAAATCCATACTTTTCTTTCAAGATCTGGAAAAAGTCATACCTGCTTTTATCACATCTCGCCTAGACTATTGTAATTCCTTGTATATTGGTCTCCCTCAATCTTCCCTGGCACAGTTCCAGTTAGTTCAAAATGCGGCAGCTTTTAACTGTCACCAACAAACATGCTCATATACAGTAGCATTCCTTCATTGGCTTCCTGTTCATTTTAGAATTCAGTTCAAGATTTTACTTACCATTTTTAAAGCACTGAATGTGCAAGCACCTTCTTATAGTTTACATTTGTTCTTAACTTACATTTACTCCAGTGCCAAACATTTGACGATAAATGTGCTTTAGAAAGAAACTTTACTAACTTACTGAGCTTCTCCACCATAGAATTGTCAGTCTACTACTGTACATAGCAATCAATGATTGGCTCCAGTAGAAGGTGTGGCTTCCTTCTCTAGAGCATCCATACTGATTGTTGCAGTTTTCCCCATTCAAAACTGTATGAGTGACATTCATTCATTCATTTTTTTTCAGCTAAATCCATTAATTAATCTGGGGTTGCCAATTTATCCAGCATATGTTTTACGCAGCAGATGCCCTTCAGCTGCAACCCATCACTGGGAAACATCCATACACACTCATGCACATTCATACACTACGACCAATTTATTTTACTTAATTCACCTATAGTGTATTACTTTGAACTTGTGGGGGAAACTGGAGCACCCGGAGGAAAACCCATGCAAACATGGGGAGAACAAACTTCGCAAGCTCCACACAGATATGCCAACTGACCCAACCAAGGCTCGAACCAGCAACGTTCTTTCTGTGAGGCGATCGTGCTAACCACTGTGCCACCGTGACGCCTGTACGAGTGACATGTCGTAAGGATTCTATAGTCTTCAGTATGACATACATATTAGTTCCTATTCGTTTGATACTAGCACTTGTTTCAGTTGAGTAGCAACTAAATTACAGTTTTTTGGTACTGTATAGTATATGGACAAGTGTATATTTCAAATGTAATTGTTTTATTTACTAGCAGTTATTTATTAGACACTTTTTAATTTTTGAAATACTATAGTACCTATTATTAAAGGATATCTGTATCTATTTAATAGACACTATTTTATTAATTACCCAACACATAGCATATAAATATTAATTAGATACTAATTCATATGATTAGATGATAGTATTTATAAACTGGATACTCATACTAATTAAATAGATATTAACTAGCTGTTCAACAGCCTTCAGAGTATCAAAATGTTCATATTATTTATTTGTCTGCTTTCTTTGTGGAACTCAGGAAAATTTTGAAATCTTTATTGTTATTGTTATTGACCTTAAGCGTATAGCTCTCAGATATACATGTATTATATAAAGATTTAATGGTCATGACTGGTTGAGGCTTTGGAATATTTATTAGGGATTTTATTCTGGTTTAAATAACTGTAGTTCCCTGAAGACGCACTTTAACCCTCTCATTTGCATTCACATAATGAACAATCAGGGTCTGCTGCTGTTAGTTTACAGTCACACAGTTGCTTTAATGTAATGTGCTGTCCTGCAAGTGGGCGAGAAGCTGTGGAGAAGCTGATGAAGTGTGTTTTGTCAGAATGCTGTCATGCGCTTCATGCTCTGATCACAACGCTCTGCCATTGCTTGTGGGATGTCGTGCAGTTTTAATGTGCTGTACAGCCTCTCCCGTGCTTGTTAATTCGCTCTCAGCTTGTCAGATTTTTTTCCACGGTGGTGACAAAGCAGTGTCTTGTGAACAGTCACTGTGGACATGACAAAAAAGCGGACCATTATATATATATATTCATATATTCACCCTTCACTAGTAACATAAAAGCAACATGAATGCTTTGAAACATCAATATTGTGCTTTAAAAACACACACAGGTTTGCACAGGGCTTATGAGGATTAAGATTTCTATATTCCAGACTTGCAGCACAAGGAATAATATCATTATTAACAGAAGCCTGGTTTCCAGATTTGAGAATGGTCTGGATGCAGACCTGGTGCAGTGCAATCTGAGCTGCATCCAATGCTTTTTAATGGGCCCAGCCCTAACCCTACCTATCACAGTGATGTCACTATCTCTATTGAGTGCATTGTGTCTGACATTGCATCACTGAGAGATGCAGTTTCAGGTTGCAACCAATAATTTGATACATTTTTTAAAGACTTTAATTCATAAAGTCAATGAGGTTAGACTTCCATGAGGTTAGTCCACCAGCAAGTTCAATAACATAACATCAAAAACCTTAATCGACTAAACAAATATTTGTGTTAAAAAAATCTTTCAGTTTGGATACACTTTTGACCATAAAGTTCAAAAAGTGTTGCCATAGAAGAACCATATTTCGTTTTACAAAGAACCTTTGAAATGAGTTTTTGTTTTGAAAATGCTTTTCTTACTTAAAGTTTTTGTCTTGTTTCTAGTCCAAATATCTTCAAATTCTTAAATCAAGAAGCATTTTATAGACAATTAATTTGTCAAAATCAAGTGAGTACTTCCTTAAAACAAGGAATATAATCTTTTAATGAGCTACGCAATAATCACATTTCAAAGCAAAAACAAGATTATTTTACCCCATTGGCAGATTACTTTTCTTGTTTTAAGAAAGAACTCACCTAATTTTTACTTATTATTTCTGAAAACAAGATAATATTTTTGTGTCTAGAAATGTTTAGATATTTGGACTAGCAAAAAGACAAAAACTATAAAAGTATTTTGCAGTGAAGAGCCTTTTGTGAAATAGAAGGATCCATGGATATTAAAGGTTCATTAAGAAACCACTGGTCCCATTAAAAAATATTTTTGTTTAAATATGTTAACACCATTACCATTTAGCTATTTTTTTATTTTTATTGCAAGAGACAAATCATCATAAATGTTCATATATCATTTAAACGTAATTCCTTTGTAAATACTGTTTTAGCCTCACTCCGGTGGTTATCAATGCATAATGGATATTTTTCTTTTTAATAAATCTTTTTTATGTAGAACTGTGAATGTGTTGCAGTTTAATTATCTGTCTTTCTAGGGAAAGCTCTCAAAAATATTGTCATGCAGAACAGAATATGAAGTTGAAGTCCAGCGCCGAAGGGAACTTCAGCTGTAACGAGCTCATCGCCGCATTTGTATGTCAACCCAGAAACCTGCAGTGAACATACACATAGAAAGAGGAGAAATAGTGTGTCAAACCTCAGAAGTGTGTGTGTGTGTGTGTGAGTGTGCAGGACGGAGATGTCAGGCCTCGGGACACAGTCTAACCTGACAGAGCAAATGGACCTCCACTAATTTAGAGACTCAGAGTGAAAGATCTGACAGATTTATCCCTAAATAACAGCTCTCCATTTGCATTCATGCATCAAGAATCTCTGTGTTTGATGTTCACTTCAGCAGAACGAGTAAGCTCAAATAACCCCCCATTCATTTAAAGAAATGGGTACAAACATTGAAATGCAATCTTGATCAAGTACTTTGATGCTTGTAGACTGGAATTAATGTCAATTGCTTTGCTTCGCATCAAGAAGACTGGCAAATGGATCTGGCAAAGTCCAGTGGAAATCACAAGTATATATATATGTATATATATGTATATGTATATATATATATACATATATATATATATATATATATTTGTGAACAGAAAATTATAAAATCATTTTTATTTTTAAAAATTAAAAATTAATAAAGTTTTCTATTTTGTGTTTTGCCAACTTTAACAGTGAATTCATCAGGACTGTCAAAATGACATCTGCTTTTTATTTGAAAAGTTTTTTTATTATTATTTCTGACTAGATTTTAGAAGATTTTCATATGTTCTGAATTTACAATTCAACACAGAGAACATACTGTAACAGTTTTAAGAGCAGTCATCTATGGTTCCAGGTGTATTTCCATCGAGCCTGGTACAGCATGACACCATTATAAGTTCATCAGACAGTCATGCTGGACTGGTAGAGCACTTGTGCTTGACTTGTGATGTAGCCATTCTCGTTGTCAGTTTCTCCATTTTTGGCTAAGTGGAATCATGCTGTTAAAAAAATAATAACTGTGTCCCCAAAACAGAAATATCTGATCATCATCCATATAGCTGCTTGCATTACACTTGCTTTACAAATGTTACAGTAACAGTGCTACTTTTGGAGACAGTGTTGATGAAACAGATGCATCTTCAATCATTTTGAAAATGCACAAAGACTCAGCTGCCCATGCAAAGTTATGCAAGTCATTCCACCAGCAGGGAACAATAATGTTGATTTTGCACCCCTTAGGGACGGTACCTCAAAGCTAAGTTCAATAGCAGAATGTAGAATTCTTTCAGGTGCATAAGCCTGAAATATTTCAAGTAAACTATCTACGTAGAGTGCAGGTAAAGAAGTGCAGAGCCTCTGGATGTTTTGTTGTCAAATGACAATGCCTTTAATCTTATGCCTACAAAGATTGATGAACATGCTCTCTTGTTGGCTTGTTAAACATCACAGGTAGAGTTGGGTGTCAACAGCATAGCTAAAGTAGAAAAATACAAGTTTCTGGTTAACACAAATCGAGGAGATCAGAAGTGGTCCAAGAACAGAGCCCTGAGGCACCCCACTAGGAATATGGTGTAGCTCCAGACATTTCACCCCTCAAAGATACCCTGACTGACCTACCTGAAATGTAAGAGCTCAACAACTGGAGTGTAAAAATGTCCATTGTACTGAGGGTTTCAAAGAGAATTTGATGGTCAACAAAGATACAAATGTGCATGGTATTAAAATGTAGATATTTCGAAAACAGAATTGTGTCTTTATGCATGTAAACTTTTGTTTTGTTTTAAAAACCTTGAAGAAATGTTAACAAATACATAGTAAAGAAGACAGTAAAACAGCGATAACATTTCTTCCACTTACATGATTATATTTAGCCACCAAATGTATTATGTTCAGAAAATGGTCAGAATAAATGTTTCAGACTTTTGTGAAACATAAAAGAATATATAGTTTAGAAGTATTGTACATAAGACGGAAGTCAATGAAAACCAGAACTGTTAGGTAACCAACAGACTTCAAAATTACTTTGAAAAAAATTCTTAATGTCTTTCTATTATTCTAAATGTCTTATCAGTTGTTGTCAATGGTTTCTTGCTGAAAAAAATACAGTTTGAATGGTACTGTAAGGCTTAAAGCTTACACTGCTTTTCTGAACCAATAATGAAAACAGAAAGCTGTTGAAAGATGGCATGTTTAAATCAATTTAAACACCTTAAAACAATCTCAACACCTTAAAGCAGGCAAAGTTGTTTATTAAGACAGTTGAATGAATACTGTATAGAGAAACTTACAGTAGCTGTATGTCACATCCCTGGCTTGTTCCTGCTCACCCAATCAGCGTTCTCCTTCACAAACCACCTCCATCCAATTCCGTGAACTCTCACCAGCCTTCTAAATCAAATCAAATCAAATCAAATCACTTTTATTGTCACATCATCAGCAGCACGTGTGCTATGATGAGTGAAAAGCTTAGGTGCTGGCTCCAGACAGTGCAAAATACAGATAGTGCAAATACAACGACAGTGCAGATACAACGACAGTGCAAAATACAGACAGTGCAAATACAGACAGTGCACAAATACAGACAGCGCAAAATACACACAGTGCAAAAATACAACATGCAACAAAATACTCCCAAAGGGAAACAAAACAATGTACAATTGCAATGTTGACAGCAGTACGTATAAGACGATGAATATGTGAATAGGTAGTTGTAGGCAGTATTGTTTTAAGTATGGATTGATTAAAATGCAGTGCATGCTACATGTTGATGGTGTGCAGTGAGTGGTATGAAAAGAGTTTGTGTGAGGTGTGTTAAGTGTTCATCAGCCTGATAGTCTGTGGGAAGAAGCTTTCCTTCAGTCGGCTGGTGCGTGACCGGATGCTGCGGAACCGTCTGCCTGAGGGTAGCAGAGAGAAAAGTCTATGGCTTGGGTAGCTGGAGTCACTGATGATTCTCTTGGCTTTCCTCATGCACCGCCTGGTGTAGATGTCCTGGAGGGAGGGAAGCTCACCTCCTACTACGCGGCCAGCAGTTCGCACGATCCTTTGTAGACCTTTGCGACTGCTGCTGGTGCTGTTTCCGTACCAGGTGGTGATACAGCCAGTCAGGATGCTCTCCACAGTGCAGGTGTAGAACGAGCGGAGGATGTGGGGGCTCATTCCAAACCTCCTCAGACGCCTGAGGAAGAAGAGGCGTTGTTGTGCCTTCCTCAGCACTGCGTCTGTGTGAGCAGTCCATGTCAGATCCTCAGCGATGTGAACTCCGAGAAACTTGAAAGTGCTGACCCTCTCAACTGGTGTGCCGTTGATGGTGATGGGAGTGTGTTCTTTCTTCTCTCTCCTGAAATCCACCACCAGCTCCTTAGTTTTGCTGATGTTGAGTGAGAGGTGGTTTTCCTGACACCATAGTGCCAGAGAGTTCACCTCCTCTCTGTAGGCCGTCTCATCATTATCTGTGATTAGACACCGTTGTGTCATCAGCAAATTTAACGATGACATTGGAGCTGTGTTTGGATGTACAGTCATGTGTGTACAGGGAGTACAGGAGTGGGCTGAGAACACAGCCCTGTGGAGCACCAGTGTTGAGGATCAGTGAGGATGAGGTGATGTTGTTCATTCTGACCACTTGGCGTCTGCTTGACAGGAAGTCCAGGATCCAGTTGCACAGCGAGCTGTGTAGACCCAGAGCCTGCAGCTTCTCCACCAGCTTGGCAGGCACTGTGGTATTGAATGCTGAGCTGTAGTCCACAAACAGCATTCTCACATATGTGTTTTTGTTTTCCAGGTGAGACAGAGCAGTGTGTAGGGTGAAAGCAATTGCATCATCAGTGGAGCAGTTGTTTCTGTATGCAAATTGCAGAGGGTCAGAGTGTGAGCGGGCAGTACAGAGCGGATGTGGTTTTTAATCAGCTTCTCAAAGCACTTGCTGAAGATGGGTGTCAGGGCAACCGGACGCCAGTCATTCAAGCAGGTGGTTTTAGCTGATTTCGGTATTGGCACAATAGTAGCGGTCTTAAAGCACGCGGGAACCACAGACCGAGAGAGCGAGAGGTTAAAGATGTCCGTGAAAACCCCCGCTAGCTGGTGTGTGCATGCTTTAAGTACACGTCCAGGAATGCAGTCTGGGCCCGTAGCTTTGCGGATGTTCACGCGACGGAAAGATCTCGTTACATCCGCTACAGAGACAGAGAGTGTGCTCACCGTTTCTGTGTCGGCCGCGGGAGCGTGCTGTGTGTGCGCGCTGTTCTGAGCTTCAAAGCGGGCGTAGAAGGAGTTAAGCTCGTCCGGGAGAGAAGCAGCAATGTTTACGGTGGCTGGTTTATTACTTTTAAAGTCTGTGATGTAATTAAGTCCTTGCCACATGCTCCTTGCGTTATTGGTGTTGAATTGACCTTCTACCTTGTCTTTGTACTGACGTTTTGCTGCTTTGATGGTTGTTCTAAGGTTGTAGTTTGCCTGTTTTTGTTCCTCCGCATTTCTGGATTTGTAGGCGGAAGTTCGCACTGATAGGGCTGTTCGAACTTCGCCATTGATCCATGGTTTTTGGTTGGGGTAGATACGGACAGTTTTTGTTGGAGCCACGTCTTCTATGCATTTTCTGATGGAGCACGTAACGGTGTCTGAGTACACTTCGATGTCGTCATCAGAAGCCGCCCGGAACATGTCCCAGTCAACGTGATCAAAACAGTCTTGGAGTATGGAATTCGATTGGTCTGACCAGCTCTGAAACGTTCTGAGAGTGGGTGGTTCCCGTTTCAGTTTCTGCCTATAGGCAGGCAGGAGCAGAACAGAGGAGTGATCTGATTTGCCAAATGGTGGGCGTGGGTGGGATTTGTAGGCGTCCCGGAATGGAGTGTAGCAGTGGTCCAAAATACGATCACCACGCGTGTTTATGTTGATGTGTTGGAAGTATTTTGGAGCAATTTTCCTGAGATTGGCGTTGTTAAAGTCCCCTGTAACAATAAACGCTGCCTCCGGGTGTGCGGTTTCCTGCTCGCTTATACTCCCATACAGTTCCTTGAGCGCCTGTTCTGTGTTGGCTTGAGGGCGGATGTAAACAGCCGTGATAATAATCGCTGTAAATTCCCTTGGTAGCCAGTATGGTCGACACAGAAGCGTAAGGTATTCCAGATCAGGAGAACAAAACGATCTAACCGAGTGAATGTTTCTCTCGTCACACCATAAGTTGTTAATAAAGAAACAAACACCTCCTCCTTTGCTTTTCCCTGTGAGTTCTTTCGTTCTATCCGCGCGGTGCACGGAGAACCCCGAAAGTTCAGCAGCTGTGTCTGGAACCTCCGCAGATAGCCAGGTTTCTGTAAGACAGATAATGCAGCAGTTTCTTGTTTCCCGTTGGAAGGAAATGCACGCCCGTAGCTCGCAAAGTTTGTTGTCCAGTGACTGAACATTCCAGTGACTGCAATGACTTGCACCTGTAGCCCATCACCAAAGCACACTATAAAGACCCACCTTCTCCTCTCAGTCGTCGGCCGGTAGTCCTCAGCTTCACGCTGTCTTCTTCTCTTCTTCCATGGATGTTTCTTATGAGTCTTCGAGTCCTTCATACTGATCAAGGGAAGTGATTATTCTTATGTGAAGTTTACTAGAAGATCTGCTATCACTCTGATGAACTGTGTGTGTCTACAGTATATACTCACCTGTTGATGTCCCAACAAGCGAACCACGTGTGAGATCGATAACATCTGATGTTGACACTTACAGCTGTTCAAGAAGATTGCCACAGCACTTATATCACCCCTCTGATTCCCCACCTTGATTAGAGACCGTTTTAAATAAAACTGTGTAAAAAGAACCTCTCTCTATTTTTCTCTGTCTTATCTACCAGCGTGACACTGTCTCATATGAACTGCTGTGTAACAAAGACAATGAAACGTTATGGTAACTTCCGTAACCCACGTTCCCCGAATAGGGAACTCCGATGTGTGTCTGAATCTCAGACATTGGGAGTTGTCAGGCGACCAATCACTTCTGAAGATAAGAAAACGGGCCAATGAAATGCCAATTGAATTGGCAGAGCTTTGCGGAAGAGCTCATTTATAATTGCCTGCTGAAGAGCAGATCACTCAGCTCCCTGCTGGAGACTCAGATGCTGTGGCAGTGGAGACACACGTCTCTGTTCCCTATTCGGGCAACGTGGGTTACGGAAGTAACCATGACGTTCCCCTTCATTTGGGAACTCCGACGTGTGTCTGAATCTCAGACAATGGGAGACTATATGGAAAATGTCTTAACATCACATGCCATGCGCCTCTGAGAAACCGGCTGATGAGGTTATGCCTTCCCAGCGCGCGTCTATTCCCGGGGAGTATCGGGATTTCCACACGCCAAACCTTCAGCTCCAGTTACCTTGAAGGAAGAAAACACAACACTGATCTGGCATGTTCAGGGATTTTCTCTGAAAAGAAACTCCATACAACGAATAGACTCCACTACAGGACGTAGGCATGCCTAATAGGGTGCTCTAGCCTGAAGTGACGGTGTTAACCATCGCACTGATAGGTCACCTGAGTCCTCCGCGCTCTGTCTAGAAGCTCATCCAAGGAGGTCCCAGAACCCTGCACGGGTGCCAGGGGTGCCCATCCCAGAAAAAGGATTGCTTTTTCCAGGGAATTTTGTCAGGGAGGGCCATCACGAGGAGTGTGAGTCCGTAAACTCGGGTCCAGTTGGGCCAAGGAGGCGCAACGAGCGATACCCGCTTCTTGTCTCCCTAACCTTGCACAGAGTCTGTGCAGGCAGGCTCACTGGGAAAAACGCAAATGCGTAAACCCGGGGCCAGCTGAGAGCCAGCGCATTTGCAAAGCAAGGAAAGCAGCTAGCGAAGGGCCGCTCGGGAGAAACAGCAGGATGACCTGGGCTTCTCTGAAGCGTGCCCACAACAGCTGGCATACTGGGGTGGAGTCTCCGTTCTCCTGGAACGTAACTGTCATGAGAGCGAGTGCGCTGGCACGGAGAGCTCGTACGGGATGTGAACGGCGCACAGCTTTTAGCAGCATGACTCCAGTGGAGCAGATGGCGAGCGAGCTGAGACATGTGGCGGCAGCGCGCATCACTCACACTCAATCTTCCCACGCGAGACAGGGGGTGGCAAAGCGATGATCGCTTACATACACACCCGTGAACTCGGGAGGCTAACAGCGAATTAAACGCATAGCCGAGTCTGACCATCCGTGCGCGCTAACCAAACTGACAGAGCCTGAACGAGCAGCACCACCGTAAGATCGCTGACGCACCTGCGGAGGGGCAGCTTCGGGATGGGGAGCGTCCAGAGGAAGAGGTGAAAATAAGAGATTGACTCTTACCTTCCTCCCAGGATCCCACGAAGAGGCTGGAGGTGTGAGAGAGGGCTCATCCTCTGGCACCCTCGAGCCCGTGGCGAAGTGCACCTAGGCTGAGAGCTTGAAGGCAGCACGTCCCATGCCGGCAGCCACTGGGCTTCCACACTCAGAGGGAGGAAAAGCAGCTCTTTTCGGATCGCTACATTTATTCGCGGAAAAGCCCTGGCCTCCACTGGGGAAAAAACGGTTCTCCTCCTCTCCAAGCGGTCCATCTCAGGTTCGCTTCGCGATCCAAGCATGAATTTAACGGCGACCTGTGATGGGAGCGTCAACTCCCCGCGGGTTTCAGTTTCCCATTCGGGAACTGCGGGAAGAGCGCTCTCGGCGACGAACAGCCAGCACGGACGGGTCTGATGGGGAGAGCAGTTTTCCGAGCCCACCAAGGAAGAATTACGCACGGCCGAACTTTCACCACCGAGGACTTCGGGGTAAAGTCCCCGACAGCGTCGCCGAGGAGGCCTGCCTGGAATATGGGTGTACTAAGAAAGCGTACTTTGTCAGCGCAGCACATATTTACCAAGGTAAGCCAGGGTGGCATTTCCGGACCACTGTGTGGCCATCGTCCTCCCCAGGGCACGGCCGGCCGATTTAAAGGTCATGAGAGCATAGTCGAACGCCGTGCAGTGCTTTCGCATAAGCCTGGGGAAGAACCGCCCCTGTGCAGCACAGCCAGAAGGCCGTGGGGCAGGGCAGAAGCGGCATGGCCCGTAGCAGTATGGGCTCTGGCCACGAAGGACACAGATAACCCACCCGCCTTGGACGGGGGTCTCAGCTTACCCCTTCAAGTGGCGTCGGAGCGCATAGACAGGAGCGAGGGGTCCGCGGGCCCGAAGGCAACGAATGAGCCCCCACTGTAACCCTCAGGCCTGCCCGAGTGCTAACCACTTAGCGGGGAGCATCAGGGGTGACTCGCCCTAATGCAAGGGTTTGCCGCGACCTCAGTTGCGCGCCCACCACCTGGGGAATAGCATCGTACCCCTGGCCGCCTCGCCATCAGGGGAGGTGAAGGCAGAAGCGCACCCAGACCGGGCGGAGAAAAACGCCCTCTATGCCAGTGTGTGCTCGCTGTGCGCCCCTGGGAAGAAGGGGACGGGAGCTGGAAGATTCATCTTACATCAGCCCGCACGTCACACCTTCTAGTCGGTCCGGCAGTGGGACTGGGGGGACAAGCCATCTCCAGCCACACCACCGAAGCAGCCCAGGAAGCGCAGCGATTATGTCGGATTCGAGAACCGTGACAGCGTATTGCATCTCGTAGGATGCAAGCGCGCCCGGTCTGTCATCTGAGCATAACAGCTCGCCCTCCGATGGTGCGATGAACCTTTGATCTCTGGTGTCATCAAGCGGAGGTGCGGGCATCCCGGGGGATGAACCGCACAACCACTCGAAGCCTGGATGGGGCGTGCTGGAGGAGTGGGGGGTCTGCAGGCCTGAAGGCGACGGATAAGCCCCCACTGTGATCCTCAGATCTGCGCGCGTGCTAACCATTTTCACGGGGAGCAACGGGGGTGACTGAAGCCGCGATCTCAGCCGTGCTACAGCCACGCCCTCACAGTGAGAGCATGAGCTGTCCGCGGGCACCGCATCAACATGTTGGACCCCCAGCCTGTGATGCAATACCCGCGCCCATCATCCTGAGATAGGGATCACTGCATCCAGAAACGCACAGTCAAGCGTCTTGAAAAAGACGTCGATGACTGTGTTGCTCTCTTAGGGACTCTGCCTCTTTAAATGGAAACTGCTCTTTTGTGCACACCAGCGAAATGCCCAGGGGACAGGAAATTCCAGATCGACTGCCGCTGTTGCGTCTTCCCCCCGCACTGGTGACTAAAACTGTTTTCAATCATGAAATCAGGTTTGGCAGATAGCGTGTCTTCAGTCTCATGTGATCGGGTCTGAAGCAACAATTCTAAATGAGCTCCTCTGCAGCTGACTGATATAGCCCTGACGAGCTCATCAGGTTTAGCTGTGGAGCAAAGCTCTGCCAACTCAATTGGCATTTCATTGGCCCGTTTTCTTATCTTCAGAAGTGATTGGTCGTCTGACAACTCCCATTGTCTGAGATTCAGACACACGTTGGAGTTCCCATATGAAGGGGAACTACTTTTGTTAACATATGAGTAAGAGCCATTTGCTTCGAACAAGTTACCTTTCCTTCTTATACCCTGAGCACTGTCAAACATGAGCGAAATACCAACCCTCAAAACCAGCTGACCATGAAAGCAAAGTTGAGGAGATAAAGTTGGGGAGAGGTAGATTAACATATAGTATTTTCCTCAGGCCATGACTCAACAATAGTAAACAGATTTTATATTGAAATACATCAATAGCCCTGATTTCATGATTACAATGTATAAATTGTCAAATGACGCCAAACATGACAAAGTTATATGAAAAAAGATCACAAGCAGATGAATTGTGTGTGTGTGTGGTGAAAAGGGCGGTTGATTCCGCTGTGGCGACCCCAGATTAATAAAGGGACTAAGCTGACAAGAAAATGAATGAATGAATGAATGAATGTGGTGAAAAGCACATGGTTTCTGTTGTTCAAATGACAGATGTGTATTGGAACTGTGAGAAACTCATGCCAGGAGGACTCATCCTGTGCTTGGAATGTCCCAGATGTCCTTTATTAGCATAGAAGAAATAGTATATCATATTTTCTCAGCTTATACAATATGGTGCAATATTTAAAAATTGGGTGCCACGGTGGTGTAGTGGGCAAGCAAGAAGCAAGAAGGTCGCTGGTTCGAGCCTAGGCTGGGTCAGTTGGCATTTCTGTGTGGAATTTGCATGTTCTCCCCGTGGTTGTGCGGGTTTCCTCCGGGTGCTCTGTTTTCCCCCACAAGTCCAAAGACATGTGGTATAGGTGAATTGGGTAAGGCTAAATTGTCCGTAGTGTATAAGTGTGAATGAGTGTGTATAGATGTTTCCCAGAGATGGGTTGCAGCTGGAAGGGCATCCGCTGCGCAAAAGAAATGCTGGATAAGTTGGTGGTTCATTCCGCTGTGGCGATAATTTATTATTTTTTTAATAGTCCCTTTAAGTAAATATATTAATTAACAACAGACAATTAAAACAGACATTATTATAAATTGTAATTAATTATTGAGTAAAGAGTTTAGCTTGTACATCAACTTTTTCCAGTCTTTTTAAACATGAACATCTGTTCTTGAGTGAAGGATGTGTGCACTTTTGAAGCCAGAGAATGTACCGAACCATCAATTTTGTGTACTATTACACCCATACAAATTTCTCTATGCTATTCTGGTCTCTATATGACTCAGGTCTCTCCTTTTCTTGCTGTGAACATCTCTAATTCAGCGTCTGCTCTGAAATGATCAAATTATCTCCATAATTAGGGCGCACTTTACCTAAACGAGCACTAATGAATAATTCGCCCTTACGTAACTCCGTAACATTGGTTAGTTTCCTGTTGATCTGACTGAGCTGCAGGGTCAGATGTCTCAAGCATGTTTGCCGATTAATTTCACTGTGAAATCCTTTCTGTAGCTCAAACAATAGAGTGGATTCTATTATAATAATACCAAGGTAGTGGCTTTGAATCCCAAGGAATATAAAAACTGAAAGACTGTGTATCTTGAATGCAATGGTGGCCCACTGGATAAAATCATATGCAGTAAATTCATATTCATATGCAGACACGCACGCATATGAATATGCAAAACAAACATGTTTGACCATGATGGTATGATTGTTTGATGTGGAGGAAAAGCTATGTTATCCCTCTCACTTCGTTTCCATTTTCAGCTGCATTCAGTGGCACAGTGGGAGATTTCCAAAACTATTAGATAAAGATGCTTTAACGTGCAATTTATCAGCATAATGCAGTAACGCAACACAATGGCCATTTAGTCCTCACCGTGCGATATTGTTTCACTCCTTTTCATTCCGCTCTTGGGAAATGTCATATTCATAATGACTCTGCGCTTGAGTGCTTTCATGAGGCTGCTTCTAAGTCTCCTGTCGGAGGTCTTGAGGGTGAACAGACGACTGATTTCCGTTCTTTTACAGACATCTTGATGGAGCTAAAATGAGACGTGGCGGATGGAAATGTGGAGTGATTGACATTGTATAAGGCATAAAGCAAATGAGTCACTTTAACTTTCCTCATCTGAGGCTAAAATTAAAATACATTTTCTACAACACACATGCACACACTGAAACTGTTAAAAAAACCTGCACAAACTGTAAATTAAGATATATTACACTGTTATTATCTTGTTACAACATTGTGATAACTTCAAATGATGATTGGATGATAATTAAGATGATGTGGGAGTCCAGAGTCAGGCACAATAACATCAAAAAGTAATTACAGTAGTTACAAATACTTGCTCAAATGTATTTAAATAAAATACTTACAGTAATTACTGCTGATAAAATGCATTTAATTCAAATGTAATTGCTAATTTCAAAATACAAAAATAATAACAAATGAATACACTACCTGACAAAAGTCTTGTCGTCGATCCCAGTTGTAAGAGCAGCAAATAATAACTTGACTTCTAGTTGATCATTTTAAAAAGTGGCAGAAGGTAGATTTTTCTGATGAATCATCTGTTGAACTGCATCCCAATAGTCACAGATACTGCAGATGACCTGTTGGAAGCCGCCTGGACCCAAGATTCTCACAGATATCAGTCAAGTTTGGTGAAGGACAAATCATGGTTTGGGGTTACAGTCAGTATGGGGGTGTGCGAGAGATCTGCAGAGTGGATGGTAACATCAACAGCCTGAGGTATGAAGACATGTGTGCTGCCCATTACAATACAAACCAAATTTTTCAACAGAATAGTGCTCCTTCTCATACTTCAGCCTCCACATCAAAGTTCCTGAAAGCAAAGAGGTCAAGGTGCTCCAGGATTGGCCAGCCCAGTTACCAGACATGAACATTATTGAGCAGGTCTGGGGTAAGATGAAGAATCCAAAGAATCTTGATAAACTCCAGGAGTCCTGCAAGAACACTTTCCTTGCCATTTCAGATGACTTTATTAATAAGTTATTTAAGTCATTGCAGAGATGTATGAATGCAGTCCTCCAAGCTCATGAGGGTCATACACAATATGAATTCTTTTTCCACTGCACCATGACTTTATGTTCTATACTGTACATTATTTCTGTTAAATGACAGGACTTTTTTCTAAGCAGAGTCAGACCTTACTGTTCTAATTAAATAGTTCAAAATCAAGGCATGATCATATTTTATTTTGATAAAATAAGCATAATCTAGAGGCAATTCTGATACCAAATGATCAACTAGAAGTCAAGTTATTATTTGTTGTTTCTAAAACTTGGATAGGCAACAAGACTTTTGTCAGGTAGTGTATAATTTCAAGTGCAGGACAGAGAATAAGAAGTTCTTTCGCCTCCTTGAAAAAACATACTCCATCAGATACCTCCCACACTGTGGTTCTTCCTGAGAGGTTTTACTAGTATTATAGGCATAGCTCACCCAAAAGTGAAAATGTTCTGTTATTTAAACCTACTTTGAGGATATTAATTATATTTTGCATAAATATGTTTTTTTGAAGTGATGGCACACTCTGACCTTCATTATATGGATACCATAGGTTACACATTTCAAACTCAAATCTGGCCTGCCATGTCATTTTATGTGGCCAGCAAGAGCATATGATTGCTGTGCACAAGGGGTGGGGGCAGTGGGGTTTCAGTGGGCAGTTTCTTTGCAAATACTGTTCTGTGGACACGTTTATATGCATTACTATGGAGACATGTCAATACAATATGGTTGGTGGGGAAAACGGCATTTCAATGTCACATTGCGGTGGGCCTCAAAATCACTGGATTTGGATACAATTTTAACAAAAATAAATACATTTTAAAAGGGACTTTTTTTCACTCCAATATGACAATGAAGGCGGCATTGTGGCTCAGTGGTTTGCACTGGTGCCGCACAGCAAGAAGGTCACTGGTTCAAGTTCCAGTTGGCATTCTGTGTGGAGTTTGTGTGTAGTATGAGTGTGTAGTATATGTGTGAATGGGTGTGTATGGGTGCTTCCGGGTGCTGATTGAAGCTGGAAGGGCATCCGCTGTGTAAAACATGGATGCTGGAATAGTTGGTCGAAATAGAGACTAGGAAAATGAATGAATGAATGAATGAATGAATGACAGTGGACACAGTATACCTACACACAGTACTGTCCAAACAGCTTCCAAAAGTTGATTTTGCTTCATAGGTGGCCCTTAAGTTAATTACAAATATGTTTAAACTAAATAATGCCCATATATTGGCATCTCATTCTGACATACTGGCATTGTGCAAAAGCAGAAACACGAGAAGTTTAAACCCAAGGATCTGTTCTAGTGGCATTTGTCTTAAAAGTGACATTGTGCAGAACTTTTGTTCCATCGCATTAGGCACAGAAAATGAAACATGTGCTCATTATACAAGCGCGACTGAACAGGTTAATGCTACTGAGTGTCTGTGCTCTCTTTATATTGGTCTGACAGTAGGGCGATCCTGCCTCTCAGAAATACTATGCTAAATTGGATTTAAAAAGGGGTAACATCGAACTATGAAGACAAATAGATATGGGCTAGAAGGGATTATTTGGGAAACCCGTTTGAAAGACTTTCAACACTTCTTTAGAAGAAGATATAAGAGCTTTAATAAAATCTAAGCTAAGAGTACAGGTCTCTTCTCCCTGCTGTTCAGACTCTTTCTGAAAATAGGAACTAGATTTAAAAGAGGAGTTTTGTTTGGTAATCCTCAATGGAGTACTCCTTTGATTTGAAATGGAAGCGTTTTATTAAATCTAAAGCTGGTTTAGAGATTAATGAAGGCTTGAAAACTTCTGTCAATAATCTCTCTCAGGAGAGTATTATGAGAAACAAACAGCAGAAGCTGCAGGTGTCCCGAGTTTCAGACAGCAGGACAAGAGTCCTGCAAGAGTCAGGCTGATTTCACTCTCTGTTCCTATGGCTTTTTTGAACAGTAAAAAATATATATATATATATCAGCATGATGTGAGAGAGAGATTTAAAAGGCGAAGTATGTCATTTCTGCTCCATTAGTTTCACCAAAAAAATGGAAAAAAGCAAGTCCTGTTAGAGGGACAAACTAACTCATGTAGAGATAATTAAAATCCATGTTTGGAAGAATCTAAGTTGAAGGTTTAATATGCATACTGTAATTCTCTCAGAAGCATGTCACAGTAAATCTAAACATGCACACAGATATTTATTAAAAGATTGTTACATATAGAGCAATATATGCTTTGTAAACACAAAATTAACTGAAAAACGTTGCCGCCACAGGATTAAAACACTGGAAATTCAGTTCATAATAGCATTTATTTCACAACAATATTGTTTTTTTTATTGCAATTTATATCAAATAAATGTAGCCTTGCAGAGGAAAATAGGCTTTTTTAAAAAAAAAATCTAATAGAGCCAAAAATTTCATTATTTTTCAAATATTTCCCAAGTGATTTTAACAAACCAAGAACATTTTTATAGTATTTCCTGTTATTTGTTTTACTTCTAGATAAGGCACTATTTCTTTTAGTTTGACTGGAACTAAAAATGAAAGTGATGTTAAAGTTTATTAGTTCCTTTAAGAAATCATTTTCAACTGGCTACAGAACATTTAGTTGTCCCATCACTTGTCTGATTAACCTACTGTAATTAACTACAATGTAAAAAAATATTTCCATCAGCTGGGGTGCTGGAAAATAAACGCAAAATTACGCCTGTTAAATTACAGAAATATAATTTAAATTTCTGGTATATTTCTGTAATTTAATATCTGCTATTTTACAGTAAATATCTGTAATTTAACAGCCTTTATTTTACAGTTTATTCCGGAACCCCAACAGATTTTGTTTTTACAGTGTAGTTAAACCTTTAAATTGCACTTTAAGCTTATTACTGGTATCTTGCAAAATATTATTTATAGTCATCATGAGATAGTAACAAAAAAGTTATTATTAGTTGTTAAACTAAAAAAATGTTTAAAAAATCTCCACGTTAAACAGCACTTTATTTGAAAAAGAATTCAAACTTCAAAGAGGGGTCACAAATTAAGAAAATCTTTATCAAGAGGAGGAAAAAAAAATGCAAATAAATTCAATACATGACCACCACCTGTGTGCTTTGTCATCAATGCCTGTTTCCTTTATACTTATAATAACAAAATGCCAAAAAGAGTTCATTGCTGCATGATTTCTATTTTTGCAGTCCTAAACTGCAAAAAAATCTGTTAATTAACAGTTTCTGTATTTTGTGTTTTCCATCTATTTACGGTCATGAATTTCATAAAGGAACCTTAATCTCTGCTGTCCACTTTTGATGTTAAGATTTCACCTCTACAGTTTATCAAAGTGACTTTTATTGCCATGTTAGTAATAATATTAGAAATAATATAATGTATAAGAAATAATATACTGTACAGAGAAATAAGTCTGTAAAATAAAATGGCAGATTATTACAAGGTTTTTGCATCACGAAATACAACACCAACCCAGAAAATATATCACTTTAAACTATTAAAACCACAAAATAAGGAAAACTGTTCATTTAGATATTTTTAATGTAGTGTATATAATAAAAGTTTGTGGAGATCATTGGCTCTGGATTTCATTTGACACTGGTTTAAAAACAAAACAAAAGCAGAACCATCAGCGAACTGAAGTAAAAGCACAGATCCAGCGAGTCCAGCAGTCATGTGGATCAGGAAGTTGCCTGTGGAGTGTAAAAATGAAATTGTTAGTAGTTAAAAAGTTGAAGAAAGTTGTACAGCTGAACCACCTTGTTAGAGAGCAGTGAAGGCTGTGCTGAGAAAATGATAAATACGTGTTAGAAGCCTGACACTAAACTGAGCTTGAAGGTAATTGACAGACATGCGAGCGAGAGGCCGATGGGGCTGCACACATGAGGCCTTTACGCTTCAACAGCTCGAAGAAAGACATTTTGAAGAAGGACAATTCTTTGAGTTTGCTACAGCTTTTACAGCTTGCTGTAAGCTTTATAACATCGGTCTCAAATTCGATTCCCAGAGGGCCGCAGCTCTGCACAAATTTGCCCCTAATCAAACACAGCTGATCCAACTAATCAAGAAGTTCAAGACTACTAGAGACTATTTAGCAGGTGTGAGTTGGAGGTGGTCGGAGCTAAACTATGCAGAGATGCGGCTATCCAGGAGTTGAGTTTGAGACCATTGCAAAAACATGAAAACCTTTTGGAGGGAACGGGACTAATGAAGGTAAATCCAGCCTATCTTATTGGAAATACACGCCTTGGCCTTCATTATTGCAAAAAATTAAATACGTTGCTCCAGTTACGTTTCACTGCAAGTTTCAGATGAAAAATCCACAAGAGAGCACTGTGTATATTTGTGTGAATATGAAGTATATTCATTTTGGTACGTTTTGTTGTAGGTTTTTGTATGTTTCAGATCCACATCTTCTTATACATGTCTACAAGAGGACGGGGTTGTCGTGCGGACCACCTAACAAACCTCTTAGGAGGGTGCAACACGAGGAGAGAACGTAATTTAACCCTTTCTACAGTGCTTTTTTTAAGGTTAATTAATTTATTGGTGGGTATATTTCAATAGTTGTTGGATATTGGTTGGAATGCATTCCCACCCATCTATGCCCCTGTTTGTGGTATTAATTTAGTGCTGTGTAAAGAATTGCAAAAAATCCTTTGTTTGTAGACAAGAGACATCTGAACTCAAAACTATTAGGCCTCCTGTGAATTTAACAGAGCAAGGAACTTTTTACAGTATTTCGATAATACTGTATTGTTTCTTCTGGAGAAAGTCTTAATTGTTTTATTTCAGCTGGAATATAAGCAGTTTATATATTTATTAAACCATTTTAAGGTCAATATTATTAACCCTCTTAAGCTATATTGTTTTGCTTGGGTATACAGAACAAACCATTGTTATACAACGATTTGCCTAATAAAGTAAACCTAATTAATAAGCTGAATACTAATATACTGAAAAATATCTAGTCAAATATTATGTACTGTCATCATAGCAGTGAGAAATCAGTTATTAGAAATTAGTTATTAAAACTATTATGTTCAGAAATGTGTCGAAAAAAAATCTACTTTCTGTTAAACAGAGATAGGGAAATAAATATATGGGGGGGGCTAGTAATTCAGGACTGTATCCCATAAAAAATCATTAGTGTCAAACTGCTCTGTGGTATTCATTTTGCCTACTGTATGAACTGCAGTCAAACGTATGTTCATGTACAGCACGTCTTTGCAGTTGCACAAAAATGTAGGCTGAAGCACATATTTCCAATGAGTCAGATCAAACAGCTATATGGTGTGGAAGTAAAGCTATATTTGACCAAAATCACATCCTCGCTGACATTCAAGTTAACACTGTCCACAGTCTCACCTTAAAAGCAAACTCACACTTGCTAGCTCTGATCCATTACACTTTTAAAAATAAAATTAAAAATAATAATTTAAAAAATTAATAATTTTTTTAAAGTGATTTAACAGAATAGTCATATTTAATTCCTCAATGAATCTCTCAGTGGTCAGTTCTCAAAGAACTCTTGTGTTATTTTAACAGCTCTCTTCTCACAGTAACAGAAACGTTTGTTAAAAGGTTTGTTCACCTAAAAACTAAAAATTCCGTTATTAATTAGTCACCCTCATGTTGGTCATATCCCCTGAAACCTTAGTTCATCTTTGAAAGAAAAATTATAATTTTTTATTCATTCATTTTCTTTCGCTTTTCCGGGGCCGGGTTGCGGGGGCAGCAGTCTTAGGAGAGAACCCCAGACTTCCCTCTCCCCAGACACTTCCTCCAGCTCCTCCGGGGGGATCCCGAGGCGTTCCCAGGCCAGCCGAGAGACATAGTCCCTCCAGCGTGTCCTGGGTCTTCCCCGAGGCCTCCTCCCGGTGGGACATGCCTGGAACACCTCCTTAAGTAGGCGTCCAGGAGGCATCCGAAACAGATGCCCGAGCCACCTAAGCTGACTTCTCTCGATGTGGAGGAGCAGCGGCTCTACTCCAAGCTCCTCCCGGGTGACAGAGCTCCTCACCCTATCCCTAAGGGTGCGCCCTGCTACCCTGCGAAGGAAACTCATTTCGGCCGCTTGTATCCGAGATCTTGTTCTTTCGGTCATGACCCAGAGCTCATGACCATAGGTGAGAGTAGGAACGTAGATTGACTGGTAAATCGAAAGCTTTGCCTTTTGGCTCAGCTCCCTCTTCACCACAATGGACGGATACATCGACCGCATTACTGCTGCTGCTGCACCAATCCGCCTGTCAATCTCACGTTCCATCCTCCCCTCACTCACCATGGGTAAGGACTTTCCTCCAACCTGGAGATGGCAAAATTATAATTTTTAAAATTATATTTTAGATACAATATTTTAGAGTAATTTTTAAAGTTTTTGATAATTTTTTTTCCCATGGAGCTTAGAATAATTGGTAACACTTTAAAATAAGATTGTATTAGTTGATGCATTTACTAACATAAACAAACAGTAAACAACATATTTATTACAGTATTTGTTAATTAACCTTACTTAATGGAAATATAGTTGTTCATTGTTAGTTCATGTTAAATCACTGTAAATTAACTAATCTTAACAAGCATGAATTTGGATTTTAATAATGCTTTAGTAAATGTTGAACTAACAATTAGTGCTATACAAGTATGGTTCATAATTGGTTCATATTAGTAAATACATTAACAATAATGGAATATTTTGACAATGTTTTTGGTTTATTTTCTGGACTTTAAACATCTTGGGAGAACTGCTGGTATGTACATTCAATTGTTTTGTGAACTAAGGACATTCAGAAACAGTGTTTAATTTCTAATTTTTGAGCTAAGAAAACAAATTTAAAAATCTGCCTTTTAAAACATCTTTCCTAATACATATCACATAGACACTGTACTGTACATATAAGATATCTGTACAGCCAACCTACATCTCACATACACACATCTGAATCCCCTTGGATTTCTGAGGCACTACAATGTGACAACACATTTGCCCCAAAAGATCCCTTTTTGTAGGCTGTATTATGCTATATGCAGGCCTGTTAAAAGATCGCTGTAGTTCACTTCCAGAATAAACATTTCTGGAAGATTTTCCTATTTAGTGGCCTTCTATAGTGCCCATTGATTTGAACCTTCAGATTACAGTCTTAATGAAGCTTCAAAAGGTCAAACAATCATGGTCAATGAGTGTGTGTGTGTGTGTGTGTGTGTGTGTGTGCGTGTGTATATATATATATTCCAGTGTTATGGATGTGTCATTTATGGAAAATCAGAATGAAATGGAATGAAAAAAATATCAATCTGAGAAGATTTTTTTATATTTTAAATGAGGAAAATAAACATCCGTTATGAATGTGACGAAAAAAGTCTGTGAGTTTGCAGTGTACAACATACTTTGTAGAAATTCTGTGGATTAAATTGCACAACCCTAAAGAAATAATGCAAATCAAGAGGATAAGAGTTGGCTCACTGTAGAACAAACATGATTAACTTTATTATATTTTACATTGTTTGCATTTATGAGAAAAAAAAAAAAACTCCGTTATGGATGTGACAGATGTGAAATTGGCACTTATGTGACTTTGGTAAATCAAATATTATAGTTTAAAAACACTAACAGAGACTAACATTTTAAAATATATATATACAGTTTAAACTTTGGGCGCCACGATGGCGTAGTGAGTAGCACGTTCGCCTCACAGCAAGAAGGCTGCTGGTTCGAGCCTCAGCTGGGTCAGTTGGCATTTCTGAGTGGAGTTTGCATGTTCTCCCCGTGGTTGCGTGGGTTTCCTCTGGGTGCTCCGGTTTCCCCCACAAGTCCAAAGACGTAGTATAGGTGAATTGGGTAGGCTAAATTGTCCGTAGTGTATAAGTGCGAATGAGTGTGTATGGATATTTCCCAGTGATGGGTTGCAGCTGGAAGGGCATCTGCTGCGTAAAACAAATGCTGGAAAAGTTGGCGGTTCATTCCGCTGTGGCGACCCCAGAATTAATAAAGGGACTAAGCCGAAAAGAAACTGAATAAATGAATGGACTTTAACCTTTGTTACAATGTGTGCACTAACATGTAAAAAATTGTTTTAAATGTAACTTTATGTTGCCTGGAAATAAAACTTTTTTTTTTTTTCACAGTGGAAAGACAAATAAAAACAAAACAAAATAATGTAATAGGATACATATTAATCATTTTTAGCATCTACATTTAAAAGGTTTGTAATCTCTATTGTAAATTTCAGTTCAATTTACAGACCTGAAGAGTAATACGTAACAAATCTGGGTGTATAACGTCTTATGTTTAAGATCAGTTTTGAGTATCATTTGATATTCTATCACTTGTTTCTGCTTGTCAGATTGGATTAACAGTTCAGTGCAGAAGCAAAAATAACCACACAAATCCCTGGAGTCACAGCAGAGAATCTCTAGAATCAAACAAGCGGAGTATCTTTAAAATGAAAATGAAACCTTCCGAATGATTTATTAGCAGTGTCTGGCATCTGCTAGTGATGGCAGATACTGGTGGAAAGCAACACATTCTTATCACTATACTTTAAATCCTTCAGCGCTAAAATTGAATTTGTAGAGATAGATTTTTTTATCTGTAATCTGCAGAGAATCACGCAGTTCCATATTAGTTTGATGTTCAGTCGTCTGCCATGCCTGAGCTGCTCTTTTCCATACGAACGTGAAGAGATTTCTACTACAATTTTCAAAACAATTAATTTTTATACGAAATTATACTACGAGCAGTGTGATGTTTGCCATTAGAGTCAGCAGCATAACATGCAAGCGTAACACGCAAGCTTTGTATCGTTCAAAATAAACTACTTTGATGTCAATCGGATGTCGATTTGACATCAAGGTAGTTTATATGCATTCTAGGGATACAAAATCGACTGTACATTTGTAATTGAAGCTTTCAGATGAATAAAACTTTTCATAAATTATAATACTTTTTGTGTTATTTACTTGCCAAATTTGCTGCCTCAATGTGTGGACATCAAATGGATGACAAGGTTTGACAAATCCCTTCGTATTTCTGATGTATATTTCTGGACTTTGAATGTCTCAGGGCCATTGCAGTCTTTCGAGGATGGGGAAGCTCTCAGATTTTTGTGTGTTTTTTATTGTATCATATTTTAGTTTTTTTTTTTTAGTTTTTTTAACCCTTATAGAACAGTAATGGATAGGCATGCATGTGGAGCAGAGCGATGTAAGGTTGGTCTTTTAAACTACAGCGGTTCGGACTGTAGTTCTGCCTAAAAAGTTATCAGTATGATGGTAAAAAACTGTACATTCTAGTCAAACCATCCTTCTGCAATCTTATACCAAAAACGGAAATAAGGGCAGTATTAATAGCTTTAAATGTGGGAGAGCGTCACTATTATGTGATTATATTGTATTGCAGTATGGAACCATTAAATGTTGATGTTAAATCAAAAGTAATTGACAAATACTTGAAAATGAGATGATTTAATGACAAAAATTCTCTATGGTTACAGCTGAATTAGTTACAAATAACAGTATAAAACAATAAAACATGAAATGATAAAAACATATGATAATAATTGTACCCAGCTTAAATGTAAATTAAAGTTACCTGAGAGAGAGAGAGGGAGAGAGAGGGGGAGGGAGAGAGATAGAGGGGGAGTTGGGAGAGAGCCAGAGCAGGAGAAGAAAGACGCAGAGCAGGAGAAGAAAGAGGGGCAGAGCTAAGTTTACCACCTATTTTGTACCTTTCTTGACCATGTGACCAAAGCCTAGATACTGAGACTTTCAAACTGACCAATCAACATGTGAATACATCATCAAACCCCCACAATCCACACAGCAGGCCCTGATCTTATCAGGAATTTGTGTGAGCCTTCTTTAGTGAAAAAGACATGTTCTGCCATATAAACAAATGCATATAATAATTTTCATCCCTACAGAGAAGAAAGATCCAGAGAGAAGAAGCTCGAGCTGAGAATCCAACTATATTATTACAATAAATAAAATGACAAAAATGATGTCCGGCAAAAACCAAATGTACTTCACCCCTATGTACACCATTATGTACTAAACACGTCACCATTTTTCTCAGGAAACATATTTTTAAAGGTGCTGCTGACTTTAAATTTTCACTGGATGTTGGTAACAACAACAACAACAACAAAAACAACAAAAAATCATATTCCAAGAAAACAAAACCAAATAGTACATAAATTAAGTTGTGTGTAATAAAATGAAATTACATAAAAGTATTGAACACATGAAGAAAAGGAGGTATGGAAAGGCAGTGAAAGCCTAGACAGCAGTTTTTCAGCAACTCTCTGAACTTTGTCATTGTAAATTAATTTTAACTGCTTCAGTCCACATCTACATTATTAGGATGATGACGATAAAAGCACATTTCAGCAAGACACTGATCTAAAACACAGCTGAGGAGACTCTCAAATGCTTTCAGAGAAAGAAAATCAAGCTGTAGAATGGCACCTTTAGAAATATTGTTCCCAGGAAAAAAACATGACATGTTCAATACATATTTCTCCCACTGTAAGAGTATTACTTGGAGAATATACATTTATGTATTTTCTATAGATTCATTTTTTCATAACCATAATTTTTAGATAATAATATTACCGATAATATAAGAGAGAAACAATCTTATGAATGTATATAGTATTAGAGAGACTCATCCAAAATAGAAAATTCTGTCATCATTTACTGACCCTTGACTTTTCCAAACTTTTTTAAAATTATTATTATTATTTTTTCCCCCATGTTAAACACAAAAGAAGAATTTTTGGAAACCTGTAATCATTGAGTTCCATAGTATTTGTTTTTCATATTAAAAAACAATATTGTTTTTCATTATATCTTCATCAGAAAAAAAAAAGGTCATGGGTGAGTAAATGATGAATTGTCATATTTGAGGGAACTTGTATAATTTGTTTACTTTGAGATTTTTGGTTTTGATTGCATTTCTAAATTTAGCTTCTTTTTTGTATTGTAAAGTAAAACTGCTTTTCTGTTTTTGCTAAATACTTTGCCACACAGCGCCACATGGTGAAGGAAAAACTCCTCAAACGCCTGATGTATCATACTTAAACTCACATTTGTCTATTTTTCTTTTAAAGTATGTGCTCATTTATAAAATACCTAAATAACTAAAATATCAAAGTGAAAACTTTTTTTTCTGTGAATTAAAACACGATGACATTTCCACAAACAAATGCTTATACAATCTTAAGGATGATGAAAAAAGAGCAATTCAGCACTGTAATGTCAATATGTGATTTAAGAAGAGAGAGATTCAATCAATGTAATCTCACACAGCCAGAGCCGTATAATCTATAGTCTCACATATGCTTTATAATGAAGCTAAGTCTAATTTTAATGACCTCCTCTGTCAACAAGTTGCCAGTGTTGCAGAGCAAACACATTAATGAGAAATTTACAGTCACATGCTTCAGATTTACAGAAGAGCTCGAAACCTTGATACATCAGTGAATGCAAATCTAAAACACATTTGACCAAAGATCCTGCTGTCACCTCCAATAATCATATAAAAATACTATATTCACATCCCTCTGCCAAATGTCTAGTTGAATGACGAGACAAAAACATGAGCGGAAACATCAGAAGCTGATTAACATGACCATAACGCCTGTTGATGATGATTGTTGTGCTGTTATTATTGTTATGAATGGTGATATAGCTACAGGAGCACCTGCTCATCATATGTTAATAAAATGCATCAATTTTATTGCGGTATATTGCTCCATTTAAAAACATGATTTCCTGAACAGGGTCTGAGATGGAGAGTTCATCCATCAGCACACATTCTCAATGAGGGCACTGAGCAGACGGATATTGTGTGGGTCCAGCAGTCCTGTAATAAAGCCATCGGTTCAGGCAGAGGTGGCTTGTGTGTAATTTGGTTTGGCAAAGGAAGAGATGAGCGATAAACACATGGCATCTGCCAAAGCTCAATCACCATCAGGGCAGAGGTGAGTGGGCAGAGAAAGGCTCCCAACACAATAAATAAAAACACGATTTTATTGGTTATGTCTTCGGGTTAATTAGATTCCATCCTACAAAAGAGACGCTTATAAATGGACCAGACAAAGTCAGAATGTCAGAATCAGAAATGAAATACAGATTTCATTGTACTGACTGCACTTTACAATTTAAAAACAAGCCATACACTGTCACATATAATACTGTATTTTACTTACATGCTAATAGTTCCAAGTATGTTGCAAATGAACAAATGAACTTTCTAAAATTCTATGGTTAATGTGTCGACATGAGAATGCTTGCAAACGAAATGTGTCTAAAACCAGCCTGATCTCTTGCGGAAACATAAGTAATTTACGCTTTGTCACTTTAGTGGCTAATTCGAGTTTAGTTCAACGAAAATGTACCTTTTCAAAAAGGAGGCATGGCACCCAACCCCGCCCTAAACCCAACTGTCTTTGGGGAATAACCAAATCGTAATAAATTGTACGAATTCCTATGAATTAGCCACTAAACCAAATAATTATGAACTGCCATGAGATTGTGTTGCCAAAACAGCATGATTTTTTCTAAGTCAAATTGTATTACTTATAGTACACATGAAATCAAATCCAACATATTGATTTTATTAGCTCACATTGCTAGTTTTGCGGTGAATAATTCATTTGTGCACGTCATTAAGAAAAAAAATAGTTTGCCCTTGTAATCTAAAATTGAAATTTTAAATTGCACTTCCTATTTATTTTCAATTAAATTCTCAGATTACTTCTGTCTGAGGTGTTGGGCGGGTCTGACATATGAACCACGCTCCTCTGACAGCGTTATGGCAGCAAACAGGAACAGTTAGAAGGATTAGTCTGTTAGATTGTAAGAACATTACAGAAACCTTTTTCCTGATCTTTCTTCATGAAATACCTACTTTACTACATCCAATCAACTCGCAGTTGAAAAAACAAGCCACGCCTATTGTTTTCTCAAATAATATTCCATTTCTTTACAATCGATCACAGCTTCTAGTACATCCAGACTTTTAGGTGCTCGATGTATAAAGTCATTAATTGTGTAACGTCGTCTCCCTCTTCATCAGTAAGTGTTAGATCAACTGTTTATCGTTCTACAAGAGATGCACTGGAAAGAGACTGTAATATACCACTTAGGCCCCGTTTACACTGAAAGGTTTTGACACCCAATTCCGTTTTGTTTCCTATACTGTATCTGACTTCTTTGCCTGTCAGTTTACATGTTCATTCATGTTTACACCTGCCATACAATTCACAACGTCATGCAGGCGTAAATGTGGGTTCTAGCATCTGCACCGCACTAGTCACGATGGAAGAAATTATCTTGCTTTTAGCTTTTAGCTTTTAATTTAAAATTATTTTGAGGTGCAGAAGGAGGGAAATCGCAGCCTGCGCCTATGGTTTATATATGGTGTCCTCCACTGACTCATCTCCCCACAGGGCAAGAAGGCAGGTAACTTCTGCTGTCAACCACTGACCACTTTCCTTCATGTTTCCTCTGTTGTTGTTTACCGCATCTGCGTCTCCACACACACTTAGCCTTCTAAGTCATTAAACTGCAGAAAAGTACCACATTGTCACATTTGTTAATGATGTACAAAACGGAATGCCTCAATAAATCCAATCTGCCTGTTTAGATGATAGTCGCATTGTCACATATCCTATTTAAATCCACATATGAAGGAGGCCTAAAATCTCTGAATATCCAAATGCATGCGTTTTTTTTTTTTTTTTTGCGGTCATAGAACAGGTCCGATCTGTGTCACATATGAGCAAAAAAAACGGAATTGGGTCACATTTAATTGGCAGTGTAAATGGGCCTTAAAGTTGAAGTAATCTTAGTCAGTGCTCATTTTCCATTAAAGCTGCACGAGAATGCAGTACTATACCATTCACTGTAATAGAGAAACATGAATCATTTCAGGTTTAGTTTCAATTAAAGAAATCGATAGCATTGTTAGAATTTGCCTTAAAATTTCTTTTTGCTGAATCAAATGAACTTTTCTGACTAAAATATTAAGTTAAACTTTGCATGAATCAAAAAAAAAAAAACATAGTTAAAACCTGCTTAACTTATAAAAATAATTTAAAATAAAATAAAAACATAGCCATAACGTTTTGTCATAGATTTTTTTTACAGTGAAGTTATGAAAAGGACAGATCACTAAAAAAAGCTCACCCTTCATTGTCCCAAACCTGATTGAGTTTCTTTTCTTTTCTTTTTTTTTTGTTGGACACAAAGGAAGACATACTAAAGAATGCTGGTAACAAAAAGGCATTGACTTATTCCTACTATGGAAGTCATTTTCTTCAATATTCCTCTGAGTATCTTGCTTTGTGTTCAACAGAAGAAAAGTAATTCGTCATTCATAAACATCTAGAACCACTTGTGAATGTGAGTTAATGGTTAGAAGATTTTCGTTTTTGGGTCCGTTATCCCTTTAGGAACCCCAATGGTACAGTGGAATATTTAAGTCTCATTAGCAATTGTTCAATTATCATCATATACTGTACTGTATGCCTCCATTATTGTTGTGTAAAACAGTTAGCTATGGCCATCACTAATACAGGAGGAAAAAAAATCTCTCACTAACATTAATGTAAATGCATGTTAAATATGAGGAACTGCTACTAAAAATAATTAGGTATATCAGCCAATCCGGTGGCAGCATTTAGGCATGTAGACGTGCCAAGAACTGCTAAAGTTCAAACCAAGCATCAGAACGAGAGAGAAAAGGTAATTCAAGTGACTTTAAAAGTGGAATGGCTGCTAGTGCTGAACAAGCTGGTTCAAGCTGGTTCTGTATTTGAGAAACTGCCGATCTACTCAGATTTTCATACACAACCATCTCTTGGGTTTACAGAGAAAAAGAGAGCATCTCCAGTGAGTGGCAGTTCTGTGGGCAAAAATGCCAGAGGTCAGAGGAGAACTGACCAGACTGGTTTGAGCTGATGGAAAGGCTGTTTTGCAGAGAACAGCAGGAAACTGGAAAATAGACATTTTTGGAAAAATGTTGCCTGGTCTGATGAGTCTGGTGCAACATTTAGATGATAGGATCAGAAATTGCTGCAAAAATAAAACCATGGATCCTAACCAGTATCAGTTGGCCATTCTGACCGGAGCACAGTTGTGGACCAGAGTAGAACTTGTAATCCAAAGGCTGAAGGTTGTATTCCTGGTCCTGGAAGGAATTGAAGGTGGGGGAGTAAATGAACCACACTCTCTTCCATCTTCAATACCCAGCTGAGGTGACCTTGAGCAAGGCACCTAACCCCTAACTGCTCCCTGGGCACTGGAACGATCTGGAAGCAATAAATGCTCCAGGTGAGTGCCTACAAAGTGTGTTTGTATGAGTGTGCATTTAAATGGGTTAAAAAAAGAGGATAAACCTTGAGTACAGGTAAAAACATACTCAAATACTATTTTGAATTTCTAATACTGATTAGAAATGATAATACAAAATAAACAGTTTAAGCTTTGTGTCTGTGTGGGTACATTGGGGAACACATCACCATTTTTCTCAGAAAAAAAAAAAAAATTCTAAAGGTACTACCGGCTTAAAATGTTTACGGGCTGTTGGTAACAACCAAAGAAATCCACATATGGAAACAAAACACAACTAATTCGTTTAGTAGTAATCAATCTAATTAGTTTTCTAGATATCAAGTTATGTGTAAAAACATGAAAAAGTATTGAACACATGAAGAAAGGGAGGTGTAGAAAGGCAGTGAAAGCCCAGACAGCAGCTGATATCTCTCAGAAGTTATTCAGCAACCCTCTGTCCTTCTTCATTGTAAATTAATATTCACTGCTTCAGTCCAAATACATTACCAGGATGATGAAGATGAAACCACATTTCAGCAAGACAATGATTCAAAACACAGCCAAGGAAACTCTCAAATGCTTTCAAAGAAAGTAAATCAAGCTGTAGAATGGCCCAGCCAATCACCTGACTTCAATCAAATAAAAAATTCAAATTAAATATCAGATTTGATAGACAAGACCCACAGAACCATCAAGATTTTTACACTCTGTTGAAGTCTGAAAAACTCACACCTGACCAATTCATGTGATTTCATTCTCTATATGAGAGTCATCTTTTAAGCTGCCATCACCAAAAAGTCTTTTATATCAAGTATTAAATACAATTCAGTAGTTCAGTACTTTGTTCTTGTGTCACTTCATTGTTATTACACAGTTTTCATATACTGTATATCATTTTTTGTTTTATTTTTATGTGTGTATTTTTTGTCTTTAACAAAATCTGGTTTAATTCCATGTCAACAGCTCCTTTCCCAGCAAAAAACATGACATGTTCAATACTTATTACCTCCACTGTAGCTAAAGCCATAGCAAAGATGTTGCTGAAAATGTTCACACCTTTAAGGCCACATCCAGTGATGGCTTACAGATTATCTCAAACTGGTGTCCTGAACAGCAATTAATCCATATTCTCACATGGGCTCCATAGATAACAAATCTCCAACCAATGGAGCACATTTGAGATGTGATAGAATGGGAGATTTGCATCATGGAATCTCTGAGAAACGTTCAGCATCTTGATGGATCTTTGTCTGGTTTTAGAAAGGGGTACCTAAGGTGTACCTAATAAAGTAGCCATCGTGCATGTGTGTGTGAGTGTAGAAGAATGGGGGACAGACCTGTAATGCAGGCTTTTTGTGAAATTTCAACAGTATATTGAGAACAGTGCTTCTGAATTCAATAGTCCGTGGTCTTTCCCTTTTTCTTTTCAGGAAATTACAGCCGTGGGCCATATTCACTATCATTATGAGTGATGGTGGGGTAATTGACTTTCACCATTATTTCCACTCGCCATTTTGAGGAAGCTACTACAGAATCTGTTCAGCTTTTCTACCACTTTACGATCTCTCACAGCATATCTAAAAGCACTGCTTATAAACCCTCTCGCACGGGCACCATTAAATATCACGCGCAGACATTCATGACTTGTATGTCTGAATAATAACAGAGACAATAAATAGCATCACACTACAAACAGCCTGTGACTTTTTAATATCCTGAATGGGACGCTGGCCGACCACTTGGTGATTAATTTGTCAAGCAGTTTCTGTACATTTGAAGAACAAAAAAGATTAGCAAAAAAGCTGGTCTGTAAATGAAGGATAAATTAAATTACAGTAGTTACATGAAATTTACACCAGTTACAAATAAACAACAACCCAGAAACAAACACAAATTCATCATTGTTCTCTAAGATTCTAGTGATGATAAAGTGGAGTTACATGCTGTTAAGCTTCATTTCCACTTGGTATTAACATGATTTCAGTGATTCAGTTAACATGATTCCTGCTCCCATTCCCGTTTCAATCTGAAATTTATTCCCACATTGCAAAAAATCTGATCAGGTCCTGTGGCTCTCGTGGTACAGCCGCAAGAATGCAGACCTCTAGTACAGATCCACAATAAGCCTGTGTTGTGCAAAATTCAAAAAACACAAATTGGACAAAAAACAAAACAAAACACCTGCCTGGATCTAATCATTTCTATTGTCCTCAGGGATTTGCTGCACTACCAGTGTACATGACAGGAGAGTCGACCCTCACCTGCCAATCAACAACACAAAAATCTTTATTGGCTTTTCCAGCTTCATTCATAATATTTCCCCAGTGAAAACTGGCAAGCTTACATGGCAGAAAATCAGTGATGAGAAGCAGCAACTCTCCATTCATACAGCTGTCCATCAAAACATGAAGCAGCTGCTTCTGCTGGACCATGCTGACCTTTACCAGAGCAAACCTCTGAGACCAGACCAAAACAGCAAAAGCTAAAACCTAACAAAGGCAATAATACAGACAAACAGTTATATCAAATGTTTAAAGGTGCCATATTATGAAAATCTGGATATAGCTGAACAATAAGATTTCAGTATATAGAAATGACATACCATGGGGTCGCAAACATCACTGCATCCTCTTTCTCATGTAAATCCCATGAATGTAACAGGGAAGAATGAATTAATGCAGACTCTGGCAATCCACATAGGATAGAATACGCAGGCAGAGTTTTCTAGTAAGATTACAACAATATTACCCCTGTATTTTTAAGCTTATCCAAGTTTGTATGTTTAGTTCCTACATATGTGGGACTCTTATTTTGAAAACGGGAGATGCAGAGAGACTGAAAAAAAGCTGTTTTGAGAAACAGGCACCCACGCATGACCTAAATGTGTTCACAGCTCAACAGAATGCAAAATGCAGGATGTACAGATTGTAAGTGTATTCAGCTTCACCTTGAAGAGATTTGTGGTCTGTTTAAATGTATCTTTTGTTAGTTTAACATGTATATTGTGAAATTTGGATGTTTGTAATGAGGAAAGACACAAGTGTATGTACACTCTCAGAAAAAATGGTACAATGTTGTACCAAAGAAGGTTCAAACCCTTGTCACTGGGGCAGTACCTTTTTATGGGACAGAATTGTACCTTAAGAAAAGAAAGGAATTTGTACCTTTTAAGGTCATGATTTGTACCATGGGAAACCTAAATGTACCTTTGTTTTTAAAAACCTGCAGATACAATATTGTATACTTTGTGAAAGGTACCACCACAGTGACAAGACACTTTGTACCTTAACAGTGTCAAAAATGCTTACCAAACATTTATTAAAATGCCTAAAATGTTTAGTTTACAATACCTCTAGTTTTATGTTTTACCAGTTGTTTTGTATTATTGTGTTATAGAACTAAAAATATAATATAAATAAACATACTTTTAAATGATGATTCTTGTTTTAATATGGAAATTATTCATAAAAATCACTTTGCCTTTCCAGTCATATTTATTTTCATAGATTCTGTAATAAAGGAGTTGTTCAACACTTTTGTCCCTTTTATATGAGAACAATTGTGTACCTTCATTTCAGTTGTACCATAAAAGGCACAGAACAGTATCATAAGAGGTCTTTTCAGTACCATATAAGGTACCATTTTTACAAAGGTACAAAACTGTTCCTCAAGGAACATTATTTGTACCATCATGTACCTTTTTTCTGAGAGTGTACAGTATATAATGGGGCAACAGACACGTGAACTGCTAAAAGAAGTGTTTATGCATTGTCATAAAGTATCCCTCAGCTAAAGTATTCCTGCATGTTTACAAAAAAGTAAAAACTTCAAAATTCAAATCTAAATACTAATTTCAGTCCCTTTTGTCCAGTATAATTATAATTTAGTCTAGATTTAATCTAAAACACAAATTAGGAGCAAATTCAGTTACTTAGTTGGTATAAAGATAGCCCACTCACTCTAAAATAAACATCTCTACAACTTCAGTTGAAATGATAGTTTACAATGAATCTACTCAATTTGTTAAATTAATTTTTGACAAAGTAAGTATTTTTGCGTGTGTGTATTTCATAGTATATTACAGTGTGTGGGTGTGTGTATGAGAGAGATAAAGTGTGCAGACACACACGAGCTGTGGAGCGTTAGAACAGAGCTTATTAATATTCATGACCATTCTAAATATGGTCAAAACATAGCTTTTAATTATAGGGGCAATACTTTAGGTTATAAATAAGGATATAAAACTTTTCTGGATTAAAAAAAAACATACCTAAGCCACATGAATATCAGACAACAATTTAACATAATGAATCACTGCATTCTATGCCACCTTTAAAGCCAGATATCTGAATGTATTATCACATGATGAAGCTTTTGTAATAATATTAATCAGTAACAACACTGAAAAACTGGAGTAATGATGCAAAGTTGCAAGTTACAGAAATCAATAATATTTTAAAATTTATTCAAAGAAGTATTTCAAATATTTTATTAGTAGTGATATTTTGATACAAATAAATACAAAACAAAGTTAAGAAAAGTAATTCTCCCAGAGCACACATTTCTAAAGTTATTATTATTATTATTTTGTTGATAGAATTGCTTGAAAAATGCATAATCCTTCAAAATATATGGCATGTGTCTAATTTTACATTTTATTTTAAACTCATAATGCAAAGACATTCAGAGATTCTAGTCTGCTTGAAGTGTCTAAATCCTTTCAGGCCACTATACTAGAAGTAAAGTAATCCACTATATAATAAAGCATTTGTGGAAAGAAAAGTCAAAACTGCACTCTGAGCTTTTAATTATATTCAAACTCAAACACAAAGAAGCTAATTCTCATCTCATAGATGACACAATTAAAAGATTAGTGGGCTTACGATGATTATTCAGAAAGGATGATCTGACTGAAAAGCCAACTGAGGTATCAAATCCGTAATCTCAGGATTAATTTAGTGGCGTGTCATGAGATTTCAGCAAAACCTCAGACCATTCAATACAGAAGCAGTGGGATCTGTAGTGAATCACTGAAACTCAAGTGCAATCCTCAAAATCACTGGAGTGTTTTCAGACCTGTGAGATATTTGGGAAACTCGTCCGTCGGACAGCAACATAAGTCAACATCATCAGTATTCCAGATGTGTTTGTTCACAGTAATGCTACATTCACTGCACCGAGAGACTATTGAGTGTGTTTTATTGAACGCTTTCCAGCGGGTGGATAAAACAGGATCATAGAAACAGAAGAGCATCTCATACAACAAAACAGAGTCCAAACCACTACTAAAAAACAGCTTTCAGATAATGTTACTTACTTTAGAGAAACTTATTTTAAATTGAACAATTTATTTACACATTATATGATTTATACATTCGTCTTTAAGACTGGGCTTTATTTAGTTCCACTAATTAGGCTAGCTGTTTTTTAAGGGATAGGTCACACCAAAATGAAAATGTATCATTATTTCCTCACCATCAAGTGGTTCTAAACTCTTATGATTTATTTCTTCTGTTGAACACAAAAAAAGCTATTTTGAAAAACACAGCCATTTACAACCAATAACATCCATTGTAGAAACAAAAAATACTATGGTAGTCAATTCTTCAAGTCAGTTCCTTCAACCCAGACTCATTATGGATGCGTACCCCTGTGTACATTTCAGAAGAGAAATGCGAAATATGTCTCAGGAGGTCATTTTTAGGCAGTTTTGTTTTTTATAAAATTCACCACGGGCTACTGTGTACTTTTTTTAGATCTCAAATTTCTTTTGCGAGTGGCATTCAAATTTGCTGTTCTCGTGTAAGTCCACCAGAGGCCGCTGTCGACTAAATGACTGACCGACCGACTGACGCCCACCCACCTAAACCCAATCGATACTGTTTTCAAAAGCACAGATTGACCTGATCACCCCTTTCCCTTAAACCAACCGACAGTGTTTTCAAAAGCAAGTCAAAAAAAGAAAAGCCCTTACGGCCGTCTGATGTTTACCACGTTTTCAGTTATTAGCACATTCTCACCCTGTTATTTACTTGTTTATTTTATTTTTGGCCTTGCGTTTTTGTTTTACTTGCTTTCTGGAACCATTCCTTGCCAGACTCGAACGCTGTCGTCGTGGTCAACTCTCTGCATTTCAAGTCTGCCAACGTACTTGGCAAGCTACTGACCAAACTGGTAACAGTGGAAAAAAGCAGTCCACATGGAGGCAAATGGTCAGCTGGTAGCTCGAAAAGAAATGGAAGCCGTCAGTGGCGTCAAACCATCCCATAGCATTCATTTTAAAGACAGCCATTTGTACCTCTGGCTACATAATTTGTGCTCTCCAGAAATGTATCATTTTTACAATGAGTCTGTGTTGAAATTTTTAAGTTTATTTTCCATTGTATTCATTCATTCATTTTCCTTCAGCTTAGTCCTTTGTTTATCACGGGTCACCACAGCAGAATAAACCGCCAACTATTCCAGCATACGTTTTATGCAGCAGATGCTCTTGCAGCCGCAACCCAGTACTGGGAAACACCCATACACTCTTGCACTCATACACTACGGCCAATTTAGTTTATTCAATTCACCTATAGTGCATGTCTTTGAACCTGTGGGGAAAACGGAAGCGCTGGGATGAAACCCACGCAAGCACCGCCGTGCCATCTCCCTTTGTGTTCAACAGTAGAAAAAAGGTTTGAAACAAGTGGAAGATGAGTAAACGATGACAGAATTTTCATTTGAAACTATCCATTTTAAAAGGCAAAGTTCAGTTTATGAAGTTAAACACACACATCCAATTTTGCTCCAAAAACAGCAAAGTTCTTTCTCATTCTTTGCTTTGACAAAGTTGGGAATGTAATATGTTGCTGCTGCTCAGAGCGACATTTAGATGAATATGTTATTATGTGCAGACCACTGTACTCTCATTAACAAAAACACACCAACAGCAACAACAAATTACGGCAATAAAAGAAAATGTATCTGTGAGGGATAAAAGTTAAGGATATGTTTGCGGTTCATCAGCACTGAGGTTGACAAATAAGAGTTTTGCAATTCTACTGTAATGCTTTAATATGAAATATGATTATTATACTATTAGCTTGGTAAATTGAACGTCACTATTTTCGGGTGCGCTATCAGATGGCAAACGCAAATAACAAATCAGGCAAATATGCACTTAGGACATGTAATTCAATACCCTATAAAAAAGATTTTTTGAAACTGTTGCAAATTTATTAAACATAAAAGGCTGGGCCACTCAAGGACATTCACCGAGTTGTTGTGAAGCCACTCTATTGATATTTTGGCGGTGTGCTTTGGGTCATTGTCCTGTAGGAAGATGAACCGCCCCCCCAGTATGAGGTCAAGAGCACTCTGAAGCAGGTTTTCATTCAGGGATGTCTCTGTACATTGCTGCATTCATCATTCCCTCTATCCTGACTAGTCTTCCAGTTCCTGCTGCTGAAAAACATCCCTACAGCATGATGCAGCCATCGTCAACTGAATTTACTACAGGTGAACTCCAATTAAGCTGCTGAAACATCTCAAGAATGATCAGTGGAAACAGAACGCACCTGAGCTCAGTTTAGAGCTTCACGGTAAAGGCTGTAAACACTTATGTACATGTAATTTTTCAGTTTTTTTTATTTTAAATAAATTCGCAACAATTAAAAAAAAAATCCTCACATTTTCATTATGCTGTATTGTGTGTAGAACTTTGGGGAAATAAATGAATTTAATCCATTTTGGAAAAAGGCTCTAACATAAAAAAATGTGGAAAAAGTGAGGAGCTATGAATACTTTCCGAACGCACTGTTTGTTATAGAAAATATCATCACAGGGTTTCCAGTCCTCAAGCGGACTCCTGAGATAAACCAGGCATGAATCATAAATGAAGTTACCACCTCCAGTAATGCCTTTCCCATATTTCTTCATCTTTTTTTGTTTCATCACAGGGTCATGTCTGGGTTTTGAAAATTATTGCTTCAGCCAATGTAAATTCCAGGTACACTGGGTTGTGTGGGTAAAAGTAGTGCACAAACAGAGGAAATGAAGTCAAATATCACTATAAAATGTCTGCTATGTCATATAGTGCACTATATAGTGGATATGAAGCCTTTTTTGTATTCTGTTAATTAGAAACAAATATATTGAGTGCACACGAAGTACTAAAGCTTTGCCGCTTGATTTTTTTCCAACCTGTTTTTTGTTCATAGTGTTAATGCACACTTGTTTTATTGTGACACATCATTAAAACAAAACACACCACAATCCTTAAAAACCCCTCAAAACACTGGCTTATAAAACAAATCTTTATTAAATGAAAAGCATTTCTTTGTCAGGTACGAAATAGAATATACAAATACTTTACACTGTCGGAAACAACAACACAATTAAACAGAAGGAAAACCCATGAGTCAAAAACATCACAGGTGCCAGAACTGCACAAACAATCAAAGAAACATCTCAAAATGTGTTCGAACTGGACGTCTAGTGGTTCAAACCAGTTTAGCATGAATCCAAAAACTGGCCTTTAGATGAGCAGTCCTGATGGGAGTTTTACAGGTCCGGATCTGACCAGTGTGTACAGTGACGGTTCAGGGTGGCGCGAGAGCCAACCAAACACCCGGTTTAATGCTGCCACAGTGTTCGCTATCAGCACCTGAAGCTGAATGATGAAGATGTTGAAGATGTGTGTATGCTGATGACGTCACAGAGTGAAAAGTGTCTTTGAAAAAACAACACCAACAGAAATGTTTACATAGTTACAGGACCAGTTCACAGAAACACAACAAATCTGTCATCATTTACTGCCCTTCGTGCCAATGCAGTGTTATTTCCTGTTTTTTGGGAAACAAAATTGAAGGCCCTTAAATGTCTGAGCAGCCCTTTTATTGACAACAAAATTGGATGATTTATGTCAAACTGCAAGAAAAACAACAACAACAAAAAAAATAATAATAAAAGTGGCCCATATGGTTCATGAGAAGACTTTTTAGTGGTCGGAACCATACATTTTTTATTTAAGAAAAACAAAAACAAAATCCTCCACTCCAAAAAGCTTTATAAATCAAAAAAACAAAAACTGATGGTGCACTGACAGGATAATTAATGGCTATTGATGTCAAAACCACATCAAAAGCCCCAGAACTGAAGTAAACAAGGACTTTTCTCAAATAAATCTCTTGTATGGCTTCAAAATATGGGTATATGTCATAATAGGGTTCTTCACCGTTTACTATTAATGTTCACTGTATAATAACAACAGTCCTTCTCGTTATGCATCTCAGATACGCAGATTTGTAACACGCATGAGTAAATGATGACAGAATTATACACCACATTTCTATGTGAACTATTCCTTTAACATGCAAAAACAACACCAATCTTGTTTATTGTGTTTTTATGGTAATAATGGCTGTGGGCGTGTCTAAAGGTGCTGGTGTTCTGGGATTGGTGCAGCACAGTGTCAGTCACACAGGAGCATCAGTGGTACTTGATGATGCACAAAAACGAAAAGGAAAAAAAAAGAGAGGACACAGGACACATTGGGACATCTGAGTTTGACTGCTGGTGAGGACCACTAAACCCTCCAAACATCTTCTGAGGCTCACAGGTGTCATCTGCAGGCCCGCTTCAGACTCTTTGGCATTCATCACCAGTTAGCGGAAACATGTCTTTTCATTTACATTGACATAAAAATGAGTTTCGGAACAAAATAAGATCAATCAGACACAGAAGCTCTACTTCCCACACCGCTACGTACTGTAAATTCACAATAAAACAATTTTGTGTTGGACATGTTCTACTAAAATCTGTACAAATTTGTACATATCTATTTTGTAAACCCTTTTGTTTTCACTCACACACACACACACACACACACACGCACACATTTACTTGCGCTGTATAACAGCGGCAAAAATGCATGTTCTGTCTCAGGTACCTTATGAGAACACATTAGTTCATTTGCATCGTCGCCCAATCAGCTCACATGAAGTCATTTAGCTCCGCCTCCAGCGCAGCAGCCATTTCATCGGCCTCCGAACTGCTACCCTCCTCGTCTTCATTGGAGTCTTTACTGGAGTCGCCATCCTCTTCGTCCTTATCTTCATCCTCTCTGGCCTCCTCCAGTTTTCTTTTATGGCCCCTAAAGATAGAAAGCACAGAGGCGTTGGTCAGTCAAAGCAGCTCATTGGTTCAAAGCGGTTTGGTTGCCAGGGTTGTGCGTGGCAGTGGCGAGTGTTGCTGACAGTGATTGGTTGCAGCTCTCTGTCATGGTTTGCAGGCTGCTGGTCCACATGTCACCATCTGCACCTGCGTCTGACAGGCACCAGTGGAGAGCATCGGAGCCAGGAGTCTAGTGCACTTCAAAACTCAAAATGCCATCCTAACTTGCACTCCAAAACAATTGGTGGAGGATTTACTTCAGAACTATTTTCACTCAGAAAGTGGAGGTACATTTCACAAATAAATCTTAAGAACGCAGAAACTGGGAAAAAACAAAAACAAACAAACATCACAAATACATGTAAAGAAACTGTAATTAACAATTACATGCGATTTAAATGTGAAATTTGAAGTAGAAAGGAAAACAGCCAGCTTTTGGAAGTCAACACTAATTTTAACATCATCTACAGTAGGTCATGTTGAACAATAACGCTAGACCTTGTTTGAGTTTAAAGATTTTATTCAAAGTATATGGTTCTGTTGTAGCTGCTGAGCAAATTATGATCAAGTTGAGGAGAACACAGCTTGGAGAAAACTTTAATTCTGATGCTCTGCAAAATGTGCACCAATTTTTTTCACATTTGCACTTGACATATTTTTACAATCACTCCATATTAAATAAAAACTCCCCCTTCCTCACTCCAGCACTAAGAACTCTGAGCACTATGCCGTGGGACATAGCGATTGCTTGAGGCAGAAGTATAAATTAGCCTTTAGTCGGATCAGGATCAGAGCAAGTAAACTACCAAAACAGCTCTTTAGGCCCACCCACTCCCAATAAGCACTTCAATTTTTCAAGTGTTGAATGCATTTATATTTAAGGCATTACTTTTTCCATAATTGAATTAATATGTTAATATTACCGCTAATATGTATGTTTGAAGAGTTTGTACATTTTTCTAGAGTTTTTACTCTTAAAGAATATATTCTCTGTGGTTCATGGTATTGTAGTAAAACTAATCCTCAGCAATGTACATTCTTGTGCTTTTCCTTTTTCCTTTTTGTTTGATTGACTTTTAGATATTTTTTACTTTCTTGTTCCATAAAAGTGTTACAATTGTATTTATTTTATACTTCTATGGACAAATTTCTGGGAAAAAAATATCTGCAAATTGATTTTGTTTTATTAACGAATTAGAAAATTCATGGCATGTGTTATAGAATAAACAAAGTATCACCTCTAGTTGCGCACTAGTTGTTGTACCAAAACAGTTGCACTCGAAATCTTTATTTGCATACACTCTCATTTCAGTCGATTACATTCATGGTTACTGCAAGCTATCTAAATGCAGAGTGTGACAGTCTTATTTTTGTGACAAAATAAGAGTGAAAGTTCATGACGAAATCTGAACACAAGTAGTTACAAGAGACGCATTTGAATGCATTTGAATAACATTTCCTCACATAACTAGTATAACGGCACATCATATGTATCTAAAGCTATTGTGTTTAGCATGAATATACACATAAATGGGACTTGCAAATGACAAATAAGAAACAAACATTCCTGTGCTGGCTAGTTGGACTTCCTGAGGTAAACAAATAACATTTTCTGGAGGTACTTACAGTATAAACACCTGGACTTGCCGAAAAGTGCTATTGGTCAAACTAGTGCTATTGATATTCAACTAAAATAATGCAAATGCAGAATAGCAAATGTTCTCAGCAGTTCCGTTGACTTCCTTTACAATGACACAGCCGACCACAGAAATGATGTCTGCCCATGAAAGGAGAGCCCATGCATCTTCTCTCACGAATCTGTATTTCCATTGAAGAGCTTCTGACAGAAAGATGATGTAACACATAGTTCTGCTCACAGCCACATGAATGCTGCTCTCTTAAACACAATCCTGAGCAGATGATTCATAATAAATGTGATGGTCTGTTGATAGGTGAAAAGGATTCGGTTAAAATGCTAATTGTCTCAAAGGGCCCATCAATCACTGACGGATCTGTCTGGAAGAAATACGGTTTAAAACTGGAGGTCAGGAAGTTTTTTTTAACCTTTGAAGGAAATGAGCTCTTTTATTCAGCAAGGGCACTTTAAATTGAGGAAAGGTGACAGGAAATACATTTATAATGTTACAACAGATTTCTGTCAAATATATGCTATTCATCCAACGTGTTTTAACTTCAAAACTTACAATTTTGTGTTATAAAGTCAGAATTAAAAAATACAAACCTGCAATTCTGAAAAAACTAAAATTCTAATCTCACAATTCTGACTCTATAACACGCATTGCCACATTTATACTGTCTCACAAGTGAGAATAAATTCAGAATTGCAAGATGAAAGCTTAGAAGTGCATGAAAATATGGTTCTAAGGATCTAAGAATCCTTGTATCAAACTCATGTAAGTGTTGCTTCAAGAAAGCAGCCATTCATTTGTGTTGTGCTTTATTTTGATTCGTTTATATCCATTTATCCTTCATTTAATATTTAATTTAATTATCATTATAGAATTTTATTGACTATTAGTTGATGATTTGATTATTATTACTGACTACTCTTTTGTCTTTTTACTATATTTTTATATTTTATTATTAATTTTTTCCTACAACTATTGCTTTATTATTATTTAATTTTTTTTACATATTGTTATAATCTTATGTCTGTGTGGATTTAAGCAACACTTGTTTTCATGAGTAAGGGATAAGAGAATTTCTCCATTTCAAGGTCTGTATTGTCTCTGGACAATATTGTGAGGCAGTAATTTTTCCATTGCTGTTGCTTGTGGTATAATAACACTTGTTGGATTTATCGTGGTCAGATGAACTCTGAGCATTGAATCATATGCAACTAAGATTATTCAATAAACTCTGCTTTCTTTGATCATCATTCTTCTCCAGCTTCTGCTCCTCTTTGGCTTTCTCAGTCAAATCCTATACCGATAAGAGACTGTCATTCAGTTGAATACTGGTTAACAGGTTTGGGTTCTGGGCGGCTCTGTTGGCTTGTTGTCTGGATACCCATAGAAAAAGACATTTTCTGACAGAATCTGGCATCAGGAGCAAGATCTTATTTATCTGTCATGGAGAGTGTGTTCTAACAGTGATATCAGTCTTTAAGATTACTGACATATCAGTCAGAATTGTAAAATAAAGTTGTAATAACTTTTGTAGCAAATTTGTAAATAAATTAGTTGTAATAACTTTTTTATTTTTTTAAAATTTTGTGGCAGAAATGTATTCAACATTTAATAAGCACTGCTTCTTGAGCATCAATCATATTAAAATGATTTGATCATGTGACATTAAAAAAACGCAGTAATGATGCTGAAAAAAATCAGCTTTAAAATAAAATAAAAACAAATTAAACTAGAGTACAGCATATTAAAGATCCCAATTTATTCAATTACTTCTTTATATAAAATTAACGGAAATTTAATTTAGCAAAAAAACAACAACAACAGACTTTTGGACCGTAAAGTAATGATTGATAAAGGATTTGTTGCATGAATAATAGATGTTACTAAATTTAAACATTACAGTTTCACATGGATCTTTCTATAAGTAGTTAATGAGAATTTAAAGTCATAATTCTCTCAAATGAAAATAATAATAATGTAATCACTCATACTCATATTCTAAACCTCTATCATACTGTATAATGAATACTTTAACCATAGATTTTATTGTTAGATGAAAGCTTAACATGTAAAACCATGAATAAAAATGTTTGCCATTAAACAGGATGTGTTAGAAAGAATCTTTTCCTTATTAAAAGGGAGTTTTTGTCCCAACCAACACCTGCAATTGATATTTCAGAAACAGCTTCCATTTCTTGCAGCTGAATAACAAAAAACTATGACAATGATCACCTCAAATACACCTTACTGTATGTGCTTTATTCAGTGTTAAATGCTAATAATGCACTTTTGAAAGCCACTTTTCATGACATTAATACCATATACTGAAAGCAGCAGCAAATAGTTCACTTCAGATCTTAAAAATAAAATGAACCATTTGAAATGGAACTTCACTGCAAGCTACCACATCAGTGATTCAGCAAGCACATTTAATAATGCTAAAGGTTTAATATGTATTAATTAGATTATAGACCTTACCATTTCATTGGAGTGCACTCTTGTGCTTCTAAATGGTTGTATTTAAATTTATGATGTGTTTCGTTTGGTGCAAACAGCCCAACTGCTTATGACTAAGTCTCGTCACGTAGCGTGTTGTTAGGACACAGGGATACAATGTAACCTACTCACCTAATGTTTACATTTGTAATATATATATCATTTGATAATAGATAACCAACTTATGTGGAACTCTGAATCTGTGTCTCATTTCGAAGTCTGCTACTGTCCCCCGTAAGTTGCATTTCGGTCGCAGATGCATACTTTGAGAGCCTTCCCGAATGAATGAATGAATGAATGAATGAATGAATGAATGAATGAATGAAAGGCAACCCAGGGTGCTGAAATATAATTGGCTAAACTGGGTGGGTTAAATGATATAAACATAGTCAGACTTCAGCATTGTTTTTCAGATAAACAAGTATTGCATGTTCACTTGGCAAGTTTCTTAAATATCTGCAAAAAGTTTTGGGGTATTTTTCTGCTTTAGAAGAGTCAAAAACTTACATACAGCACCTTTAACTTATATTTTAACTCCTACTTTGTGTGAGAAACACAAAATGTAATCATTTATGTGTTAAAAAACTGACTTAACTCGATGTCAGAAGACATAATACAGTGCATTAAACCATTTATGCTACATTTATAGTGTTTTTTGGCTACAAGTTGTTAAAAATGAATACTGGGTTGGAATTTTTTTTTTTCATATACGGCTGAACCTTTCCTGCAACATAGGAACCTCAGCTTCATATGCATGAAAGCCGATCACATTAGCACTGACATACACATACACAACTACCTTGCAAGCAAGTTTTGAAAAAGTCAGATATAATAATCTTCTAGCGGTGCAAAATAAGCGCAGACTGTCATTATATCTGCTGATGGTACAGACAGCTGCTTTGATCACTGGATAGTGTGTGTGTCTCCCATTTAGTGTAATGATGAATCCACTACCACCTGCTGATAAAAAACCAGTCTGACTACATGAATAAAAGATAAAAGCAAAGGGAGGACAGAAGATGGAAAACATTAGGAAAGAAAGTCAACCAGACAATGGAACAGGCCATGTGTTTGATATTTATGGACCGAGAATGAGGGAAATGAGGTTCAGCGTTGAGTTCATATCATTTCTCTTTGTGCCCATGTAGCTAGCATAATTAGAAGAAATACAAACAGGAAATGTCTCTAAAAGTTCTCAAAGCAGTTCTCGATCATGCAAGTACTGTACAATGACAATGAACACAAATGTGGACTTCATTAGAAAAGTCTTATATCTTCAATCAAAAGCACAGAGCAAAGAACAGCAGTGTTATTCAGGCTGTCATTATTATACAACCCTGCTCTTTATGAGCCGTTTAATCTGCGTAAATCTGGAATCGCATATAGCTCAAAAAGAAAAATGCAAAGCCAGAGCTAAAATTGAGATGGAAGCTCACTGTCATCTATAATGAAAGGGAAAACTCGCAAACAAATACTGTTTAGCAGAAACCTTCTCTATCTTTTTTGACTTTTTTTGTTTGCTGTCAAACTGATTGGTCTTTTTATGGATCCTCAATCTGTCAGTTAAAGCCTTTTTCCATTCTGAGTCACCTCTGCTTTTTAAAACAATGATGCAAAAAAACAATAAACTGATTACTACAAACCCTAGTAAATCATACTGTGGTTGATCTTAATTCGTTCATCCCATGATGCACTCACGGAATATAACTACTGTATGCTATGGCATGTAAAGATTTCTCTGTATAATTTGCATTACATTTTTCTTAATATCGCAAAAGTTTGTTTGGTGGTCTGATAAACCCATCCAACCCAGACACTAAGGAACATTTGCTCAATGCTAAGTGCTATCCTCTATTACCAGTGCTGTAAATAGGTTGGTACATGGTTAGGGCTGCATGATAAATCAACATTAAATAGCAAAAACTGATTGTCATATACATCTTATGCCCAATGGACCCTTTTCACACGCCTGTTATGACGCGTTTAATGGTCATCAGCATCATAAATCCTTGAAAGTTTTTAATATTTAGATTTTTTTTTTAAAACATGTAAACATTTATATGTATTTATGTATGTATTACAGTACTTCTAAGGGACAGGACAGAAATTTTGCCGTTATTCTCCCCTCTGGCTGCTGTCATCAGTCTCACACAATTTTTTTCCTTTTCTAAAAGTCTTTATAACATCATCATTGAGTTTTTCTTTTATTATTTAAGCAAATGAGATTGTAAAAAAAGTATTTGTTGTATTCTCTCATTCACTGCGCTCTAAGTTTCCCCAACTATGATTACTTCCGCTACTGAGAAACCCGGAAATATGAAAAGGGTCTATATGTCTTGAAGAAACCCAGGAAATCCCTATAAAGGGCCACACACTGCAGACATAAGGTGACAACCAGGCATGGGTATAAGATTCTGGTGGTATGACAATCTTGGATAAAAATATCACGGTTTCACGGTATTGTGATTATTGCTTTAAAATATGCTCTTTTTAAATGTCTGGGTAAAAAACACCGAGCGGCGGTGAGCCCAGGTGCGAGGTCCCTTTTATCACTGCTTGCAGCTTTAACTTTGTATTGTTTCTGTACAGCACTGTGGTCAACTTTTGTTGTATTAACACTTGCTTTATAAATATGGTGAACATTGTACATGACATTGGTGTTGCAAGTGCTATCTGTTACAGAAAAGCAAAATAAATCAATAAATCAATCAATAATGTGGCCTATAACAGACACTGATTGCACATCCTTTTTATTGCTGACAAATTAAATCTGAACAACAAAAAAGTAAAACTAAAAGTCTGCAAAACCCCCCCCCGCAACTTCAGACTTTAAAGATATGCTGTATTTTAGATTAGTCTGGAGTTTTCTGACAAGTGACAGCTGCCTGTGACCCGCTGACTCGACAACACCACAAGTCAGAAAATAATATTCATGTCTAAGATGCCTCAGGAAAGACCACGCTCTCTATAGGGAACACTGGCGTCAAGCTGAAAAACCAGCGGGACACATGGATGGTTTCTTTTTAGACCGTAAATAGACTCGTCTCTAATGGAAGAGCGGCATGAAAGAATAAAAGGAAGGAATCTCCCCATTTCTCACAAGTTGTCTCACACTCTCAGTCTCTCGCTGTCTACAAGAAACAGATTACATAAGCACAAAGGCTGTGAGAATGAGAGAATGGGCTTGTGGGAGGATGAGGAGACTGCAGAGCTACTGAAACTCGTCCCGCTCAGAGTCTGTTCCCTCTGAATGCACCTGAAAGACTGAAAGAGTCTTTAAAGCTGAGAAACAAGCGCAGTGACAATGAAACAGAGACAAAAGAAAAAAGATAACACAGAGAAATTTACAGAAAATCATCAGCTCATCAGCACAGGTAAAAGGGGAGTTCAACAAAACTAGAGTGAAATTTCAAAGTTTTTTTTTCTGATTATAATGAACCAAATTGATTCTTAAAACACATGAACAAATCTTTTAGCTTTCATGTTTTACTTCTGAGTTTATTTGATCACAAATTTAAACAAAATTATGTGGGTTTTGATCTTTAAAGTGACAAATTGCCATCTTGTGATAAATTGTCATCTCTTCCTCTTTACTAGTTAGCATGTGATTTTCAATTTAGTGTTCTATGTTAAACAAAAAAACAGTACGACTTAATGAAATGTACTGCAACTTATGAAATCACTCAATCAGTTTTTAAAAGGTGCAGTAAGTGATCTGCCAAAATGCTAACGTTAGCATAAAGCTTTAAATTTGCACATCCCTCCCCTGCCGTCCAAAGCAATGTCTCCTGAAGTCATGAATGCACACCAACTAGATGACCATAGATAACCTTACATAACACAAGATCAAGTCATTCACCAGTTAAAAAAACTCTATGGAGACATGCATGTTCAGCACAGTTGTTGACAGGCCAGTGGGGTGCAGGAATTATATTTCCGCAAAACTGGCATTGGGGTAAAGTTGGATTTATATTCACACATTTGGACTTTTTCCTTAATAATATAATCCCAGAAAAGTATTGTTTGCAAATTCTAAATAGTGAAATAATATAAACAGCCAGTGACTATAAAATACAACATTGTTCACAGCCAGTTAAATAGTGCTAATGTTGTTTTGAAGTCATATCTACACGCTACTTCAGACCCAATATTCAAAGTAGCATTAGTGTGAGAGTTTGACACAGGTTGTCACAGTTAAAAAACTAATGAATGTGTGAATATAAATCAAACTTCACCTCAGTAAAGCTGGTTAGGTGAAGAACACTATTTATTTATGTTTCGTTATTTAACTATAGAAAAACCAGATCAGAAAAAAAGAGTGCTAAAAGCAGAAATATCCTGTCATCGTTTTATATTACACTGACGTTACCAAGACAATGAGTGACTTTTCATTTTCAATTGTGCTTGCTGATCCTCGTACATTGCTTGTTTTCATGTCCTTTTACACTTGAACAACTAAATGAGGTCTATTTAACAGACTATATTATCAATGCTGTAAAAGGTGCTCCATGAACCTGAAAACAGTTAATCTTGCGCCGGACGTTTTCAGTGGCTGAAAAACACCTGCATATAAACCCATTTATAAAAAAAAACACAATCTATATAAGCTTTGCGTGACTAAAATAGTTCTAAAACATACCTGTCTAAAAGTAATACTTCAGCCATGGTGTAATCCTTCAGATTGTGGCTTTGAATTGCGTTATTTCACTCCAGCATGAAGTAACTCCGATATTGGTTCAGGTTTGAGAAAAGTTTTGTTTCTGCATTTGTTGATGAAGCCACTTCAAAAACTATCTTTCTTTTCATGGATACAAGGCCATGTGTCTTTCAGAAAATAGGTAATATTGATGCTGAGTTTGTCAGCTGTAACTCACTCTCTCTCTGTCAGCTGTAGATCGCTATGCTGCACATTAACGTGTCAGTGGCGTATCTATCTGCAAGAACAGGGTGTGCAGAAATATAAATTTAAATTTGTTGACTGACAGTTTGAGTTACCGGTCGTAATTGTGTTAATTTGTAAGCCTAGTCTTATAGAGAATATAAAAATACATATAAACACATTTAGATAATTTACTTTAATCAGTACTATGGGAATGTGAAGAGACTTTTAACCACATAAAATGTTTCTGAAGACAACCACCTAATGTACTTTTAAATTAAAAGGATAGACGGCTAGAAGAATATTTCAGTGTTACATTTAACTTCAGAAAGTCACGACAGACATGGTTTAAATATTTATCAGTATTTTTAATTAATAAACCGAGAAATAACATAACCAAAACATTAAATATAGATAACTTTAACAGAAAAGCAGTGTCATGAGCAACTGAAATTTTAGTTGTTCAGTTCAAACATCAATATTGTACTGACGGTTTTGTGCACTGTAAATGGTAAGTGAATCAATACTAAATCAAACTGAAAATAGAATAGAATTTAATCAAACTTTAAGTTTGTGAATCAAAATCAAATCAATGTGTTTCAAGACTTGATACTCCATTTTCTTGCTGATTCCCCTCCACTCACCCTACCACCCTCTCTTGTTCTAAACCTGTATTTTCTGATACCGAAGAAGAAAATCTTCAGCTCTAAAGGAGAAATGTGGAAAACTGAAAAAAGAAAACCATACAGATGAATAAACAGTGACAGAAGTTTATTTTTTGGGTTGAACTATCCTTTAAAAAACACAAAAAGAGGCATTCAATAACCCTGGAGGTTTAATGACGTGTGTTCGATTAAACCCACATGGCTTCATTTGCTCTCATACGGCCGTGTGTTAAGCACTGTGATGGGCTGTATTGATTGAAGATGGAGGGGGGCTAATTGATGGTCATACATAGATGTAGCAGACAGCATCGGTCAATAAGTGTCACGTTTTGTTCTGATGCTTCCTCAAGAATCAGCTTGAACACAAGGTCAGGACGGGCAAAGATCAGAACAACATGAATGAAGGTTTGAGATCTCCATTCAGACGATCACTTCAGACATTTTGTTTACTCCAGCATTCACAAAGACAGCCGACACACAGACTGTGTATACTGCAGTCCATCAATTATTCGGAAGAAAGCTTCTGTTAGAAACACAGCTTGAACTGAAAAATAGATCAAAGAGAGAACTAAGCTCACAGCTCAGAACAAATCTAAAAAGAGTCCAAATAGACACAAGCATCTTTATGGTTATCTAGCTCTGCGAGGACTGGAAACTTCAAAAGCAAAAAAAAGATTTTATTAAAAGCTTTTAGTCAGTGTGTAAGTTTTAGGGTCATCTAAGTCGCAGTACAAAAGTTTAGGCTCAATAAGACTTGATGTTTTTAAAAGTGGCCACTTACTGTATGCTCCCCATTTCTTCATTCATTTGTCCAAAAATATAATCTTTCAAATTGCAGTCCATCTCTTAATATAGACAATCGACATGCACACTAGTCAATTAAATCATGTTCGGGGCCTTATTGTACCTCTCCAAAACTTGAACAAATGCCATAGAGCAGGGGTGTCAAACTCAGTTCCTTGAGGGCAGCAGCCCTTCACAGTTTAATTCCAACTCGGCTCCAACAGACTTAACTGTAGTTTTTTTAAACAAGCCTTAATGACTGTGATCAGTCTGATCAGGTGTGTTTAATTAGGGCTGGACCTAAACTGAACAGAGCTGTGGCCCTCAAGGAACTGAGTTTGACAAATGTGCCATAGAGTGATTTGAACAAATAAACAGATGAGTAAAGTGTATTGCAGTCCTTTTACTGAAGAAAAATCACAATAAGAGTGGAGTAATATGACACCTTATATAAACGTTCATTTACCACTTATATTCAGCAGTTTACATGTATTTGTTGCCTCATTACAAACATATGCAGCAAATTTAACAATATACACAATAAACTAATAAAAGACACAATTCAAGGTGCAGTATATATGTTTCACACCCAGATATTGCATTCCAGAATGATCTGCCAGTGGCAACGAACAATCTTGTTCTTTTTCTATGAAATATAGATATTTGCACTAGAAACAAGACAAAACTTTTTTCATAAATCATATAAATTCTGTACAAATAAAGTAATGAAATACAATTAATTACAGTAGCTCCTCAACAGACTCAACATTGCATATCCTGTGATGTGACTATTGAGAGTGAACACATTGCGATATCGATGTTGAAACGATATTTTGTGCAGCACATCTATAGTGCATACTGTACTGGTTACAAGATTCATGTGACATGCACTGTATACATAGATTAGCATACGCATAACAAATGCAGTATACATTGGACTTATTTTGGCAATATTTTCTTTTACTGCGACGTATTTTGTGATATGTATACAATTTTACCAGATGACTTGAATAGCTCTATTTGTGAAGAATTCTAAATTTTAGATTGATTGGGATGATATTGTAGGGTATCATAAGATATTATTTAAAAATTACAAGCACAGTTAAATACAACAGAGCAAATATATAAATGAAATAAATGTTACATTCAGTTTTCAGGAAAAGAAATTACAAAACCACATTTAAAATAACACTGCATTGTTTTAATTGTGAAAATAGTTTTATACTAAAGAATTGATCTTTAAGCTACAAATGTTTTATTTATTGTGCCAAAACGTCTTAAATTTGTTTGAAATCCTTACACGGTCAAAGGCCTTAAAAATAACTGTAAATAATCAACATTGACTCAATGACTCCACTATTTTGCGTCGTCACTATTGCAAACTCACACGTTGCGATATTGATGCTGAAATGATATATTATGGAGCCCTAAATACTACTTTGCTTATTTGGAGTTTAAAAAACATTTTGCATGTTGATATCAACTTGATGTGTTAATAGGATAGATGTCAAAATAACAAATGTTTTTACGTCTATTGGATCTACTTCTGACTCGAGTATGAATCCTCATACTGCGACAGGATCATTGGATGCTCGCTCTTTAAACGGCAGGATGTTACGACTGCTGTACAATCTTCATTAAAGAAAACAGCAGGAGTCTGGTACACTGACCTGAAGCAGGTCTTTGTAACAGATTTAAGGCTGAGTGATTTTTAAGATGGCTTCATTAGCTTGTAATTAATTCAGCCACACAGTGTGAAGTCAAAACTTCTACAGTGTTAGGAATGCAACAAAAAGATAAAAGTAAGCTCTTATTGTGCTTATAGCACAAAAGTGACTGTGGATCATTAAAGAAATGAAAGCAAGACTGATAGAAATGCTATACTGTCTCTTAAGAAGTGCTGGTGGAACGTGAAAATGGATAAGGAAGGAATACACGTTTACAAACTTATGTAACTTATTTAGAGTTCTATCCTTCTAAACTAGAAGCTGACATTTTTCGAGAGTCCCGCAGATCATGAGAATCCTGTGGAGTCCCATGGAAAGAGAAACAATATCACTTTTAATCAAGTGAATCATTTTAATCACAAGGATTTTAATTACAAGAAAGAAAAAAAGCCATGAGCTATAGACAGTTTTTGTTAAAATATATATTCGTTCAAATGTTTGAAATCAGTAAGATTATTTAACAGAAACTAGAACTTTAATTTAAAAAGGACGAATTAAATGGATCAAAATTACAGTAAAGCCATTTATAAATGTCATTTTTTCTCATTTAATTTATAGGAAGAACATGGCACAGTTCAATAAAATATTGAGTAGAACAACCGTTTTCAATACTGATACAAATGAGACCATTTCTTCAGTACCAAATTAGCATTAAAGAAAAATCCTTGCCACATGGAGCCAACATGCAAAAAATTCAGTTTTGTTCCATTGGAATACATGAAATTTCAATTTATTTTCAATAAGAGTACACTTATTTTTTCCATTTAATGTATTGTACATTCAGTTGGAATAATATTGGAAACAATATTTCTGTTTATACTGTATTTTTTAATTTTGTAACACTGGTATAGAGGATTTTTTTTAAACCATACGACCCCGAACTTGAACGTAATTGAGCCTTAACTGCTGAAAATCAACATCCAATAAAAAAAAAGAGCTTTGCACTAGTTAATAGAGAAGCAACCCTGAGAAAACAGATTATCACACTTGACAAGCAGCCAGCACTTATTAATTTATAAGCGATTTAAAAGCATAAATCTTTCAAGCTTAACATTGCTCATCAAAAGTCAATTAATTTCTTTCCCTGAAAACGTAAACACCCATAATTAACACAAACGCTAATAAAAGTCAAGTTTATTGACACGGCTCTCATTAGAGTTGAATATAGGACAAACAACTCTTCATGCAGAATCATTGTGACTTGTTGCATAAAAAAGTAGTACTTTAAAGAAGAAAAATATATGAAATTAAGCTGATCCACAACTAATCATTTCACAAAAAGATGAATCTATGAGCTCTTTTCAGAAAAAACAAATATGACAGATGCACTCAAAAAGAAATGTTAGTGTAAACTAATTTGATTATGACAAACATTTCCCCTATCCCACTTATTTGAACCTATTTTAGGCAAATGAAACCCAAGAGCAAAATAAATTTTGAACAAATGATATCAAATAAATTTTCTTTGAATTATATTAAAACGGCCTGGAACACAGCTTGCTCTTGTTGAGCCAATGAATCTGAATCACTAAATTTGAACAACCAGAAATTTCTGGTATTTATAGCAATCTAAACTTAAAAGCTGCTTTACTGTTGACTTAAACTGATCCCAGATCTAGCATTAGCACAAGTATAGTTCACTAAAAGCAACAAACATCTATGCAGTACCTATGTTTCCATGCAAAGATGCAGATTAGACACAAAACAGAAACATCCCCAAAAAAATTAAAGTGAAGCAGTTTTCATTCAATGAGTCAAAGAGAACGAAATCGTCGCTTCCTGATAAACTGGCACCAAATATCAAAAAGAAAGACAGTACAGTAGGTGAAGCCACTGTACTGTAAGCCTTTTTTCATATACTGTTTAATAAATTATTTGCACCACAGAAGATGAAACTCAATGAATGTGTGGTGGCTTTTGGAGATGTGGGACCTCATCTCTAAGAGTGCAGCCATTCTACACAGTTCAAGGAGGTAATAATCCCAAACCACTTTGTTGGCAAACTTTGGCTAATGGGTTTTAGAACGACTAAAACAATATTTCAGATGTTTTAAAATGTGGTCGATCTGCTGGTTTGTCTATAAATGCCGTCCCATCATGCCCCTTTTTTCATCATCACATGGTCAGTTAAAACAAATTCTTATAACTTTTTTTGATGCACATGCTAGAATTTATTTGGTAACCATGTTTCCATCATAATTTCTATGCATTTTTTCTTTTTGGATAAAAAGTTCATCCTTTGTTCTTTATACGCATTTTCAAAATGTACTGTAAGCACATCTTGCCATTTGCGATATGCATTTTTCATGTGATATTCCAAAACCTGCATACAAATAGGTGGATGGAAACATGTTAATAGAGCTACTAATGCCGAAAGCATGATTACTACACTTATGCAAGACAGTAACCTCAAAACCTAAAACCTTACTCAAAACTTCAAAAGCTTCAAACTAAGCTCTAAAATGACATAACTTAAAAACCCTAAGATTTCTTTTATTGTCAACACTTTTCTTTCTTAATGCAATCCCACGCAAAGCCTGCTGCATGCCAAGACAATTTCTTCATGTTGTAACAAAACAAAACTAACTGGATTCACTTTTTACAAATGTAAGTAGACTAAATAAATTCATTGAATAAATAAATTGTCCAAAAAGTTACAAACATTGTGTTGTTTTAGCTCGTTTTTAAACAAGCAGCAACAATAATTTCCTTGACTGTGACAAAAGTCAAAATCCTACAAACAACTGCTGTTATAGTACATTTCCAAACCACTTTCTATTCTCAGACTGAAAAATAAGTCATTGTTGAGTTTTATTCAGTAAATTATCAATCACTTTACCACAGTGCTTGCACTAAATTCAACACCATTATGTCCAGATTGTGCTCTAGATGGAAACTATATTTCCAGAACTGTAGCACACAGAGGAAACAACAGAAGACGAGAGAGAGGCACATTTGAGAGGGAGGAAGTCCATACACCTTATCATCCATCAACTCAGCAGTCGTTCACGGTGTTTAATCCATCACAGGTCTGTTCTGGGAGGACATAAAAAGAAGCCGGCCCTATTCAAAGATCATCCATTTACCCAGAACCCCCCGGACACAGCGGCAGTGATACATCAATTACAGCACGCATACGAAATGCAGCTGCGCTCATCTACAGTAAGGAGGAAAAGTCACCATTTAACGACAATTACAAAGTAACCAAGGAGTGATTAGGGTGAAATTTCTCATTTGTCTTTATTTAACCAATGGAATAAAATATGAACACAGATATCCACGAGGAACCTCGGATTTGGAGAACACAGCTCGCTAACACCTTCATTAAGCAGTCAACAGGCAAATTATTTATGCCTCATTACATTCATAAATGTGCCATTCATACCTCGCACTAACCAAATCATCATTAGCGAGAAAAAGTGTGAGTGTAAGTATAAGGATCTTCCAAATGTGTCTCTTGGGACATCTGCATCTACATTCACTTCATCTTCTGTTTGTTTCCATGGAGAACGGACCCAAGACATGGGCAGTAGTAATTAAATGAGAGTGGTTGTATACCACACTCTTTTTCCGGCTCTATAAGCCTTTAAAATCACGCTGGGCTGTTCAGAGAGTTCTGATGGATCCATTAAGAGTGCAATAATGGGCCTCTTCTGTGTGTTATTTCATAGCCCATAATATTCACCAGCTGAGGAGATTGAATGTAAAACAGCACCTACAGGTCTGTTGCCATGGTGTTAAGTGGAGGCCTTGCGCCTTGAAAATTTACTGAAAGCCAGTGGAGGAAATGCACAGCGTGCAGATGAGCGAAAGCTTATCAAGCTCAGGAAAAGCCATTAACTGAAACACTCTAATAGCACCATCTTTAAAACAGGTTTGACATGGAGAAGAACAGAAGAATAAACGTATGCATGTGTAACATGCTGACGGTAATTAAAATGAGTTGAGCTGAAAATGAAACTTCATTTACTCACTGTCATGATGTTCAAAACCAAACAGCCTTTGTTCGTTTTTTTTTAAAACACATTTTGTTCCCTCAAGTGAAAATCACTAAGATGATTTCAATAAGACTTTCAAGTAAAAAGACATTAGCAATGTCTCCATCCACCTATTTTATGTACATTTAGCAAATGTTTGATGAAAACACCAAGATAAATTTAGAAAACGCACATGAAGAAAAAACTAGCATAAACTTTATGATAATGTGCATAAACTACAATGGAAACACATTTGCCGAATATACAGTATGTCACAAAAGTGAGTACACCCCTCACATTTCTGCAAATATTTATTTATATCTTTTCATAGGACAACACTGCAGAAATGACTCTTGGACACAGTGAACAGTAGTCAGTGTAAAGTTTGTTTAGCAGTGTAAATTTAGTGTCCCCTCAAAATAACTAAAAATACAGCCCATAATAGCTGAACCCCTGGCAACAAAAGTGAGTACACCCCTAAGAAAAAAATTGAAAAGTTAATAATTTGTGTGGCCACCATCATTTTCCAACACTGCTTTAATCCTCTTGGACATGGAGTTGACCAGAGCTTCACAGGTTGCCACTGGAATCCTCTTCCAATCCTCCATCACAACATCACCAGGGTGGTGGACATTTGACACCTTGTGCTCCTCCACCTTCCTTTTCAGATTGCCCCAGAGGTGTTTTAAGGGGTTTAGGTCTGGAGACATGGTTGGCCAGTCTATCACCTTTACCCTGAGCCCCTTTAGCAAGCCAGTGAGGTGTGTTTGAGGTCATTATCATGCTGGAACACCGCTCTGTTGCCCAGTTTCTGGAAGAAGGGAATCATGCTCTGCTTTAGTATGTCACAGTACTTGTCAGAACTCATGTTTCCCTCATTGAATTGCAGCTTCCTAATGCCAGCAGCACTCATGCAATCCCACATGATGACACTCCCACCACCATGTTTAATGATAGACAAGACACACTTGTCTTTGTACTCCTCATCTGGTTGCCAACACACACACTCTTCACTATCTGAACCAAATAGGTTTATCTTGGTCTCATCAGACCACAGGACATGGTTCCAGTAATCCTGGTCCTTAGTTTGAATGTCTGCGGCAAATTGTTTGCGAGCTTTCTTGTGCATCGTCTTTAGAAGAGGCTTCCTTCGAGAAAAACCATGCAGACCAATTTGATGCAGTGTGTGGCATACGGTCTGAGCACTGACAGGCTGACCTCTCATCCCTTCAATACCTGAAGCAATGCTGGAAGCACTTATCCGTCTGTTTTTCAAAGACAATCTTTGGATGTGACGCTCAGAACGTGCACTCAGCTTCCTTGGCTGACCATGGCGAGGTCTGTTCTGAGAAGAACCTGTCCTCTTAAAGCATTGAATGGCCTTGGCCACTGTGCTGCAGCACAGTTTCAGAGTGTTGGCTATCTTCTTATAGCCTAGGCCATCTTTATGCAAAGTAACTATTTGTTTTTTCAGGTCTTCTGAGAGTTGTTTGTCATGAGGTGCCATGTTGAACTTTCAGTGGCAAGGTTGAGAGAGTGGTAGAGCTTTTACACCAAATTTAACTCACCTGCTATCTGGAGACACCTGAGACAGTGTAAAACTAATAAGTCGCATGACACAGGGGAAGGAAAATGACTAATTGTACTCAATTTGTACATTTTCACTTAGGGGTGTACTCACTTTTGTTGCCAGGGGTTCAGCTATTATTGGCTGTGTTTTTAGTTATTTTGAGGGGACACTAAATTTACACTGCTAAACTAACTTTACACTGACTACTGTTCACTGTGTCCAAGAGTAATTTCTGCAGTGTTGTCCTATGAAAAGATATAAATAAATATTTGCAGAAATGTGAGGGGTGTACTCACTTTTGTGACATACTGTACATTCTGGCATGTGCATCAAAATGTCATGTGATTTTGTTTTAATAGGCGGATGTCTGCCATTTTTACAGCGCAGTGTCAGTCTTCTTTTCTTTTAGAACTGGGTCACATTGAGATGGCATTAATGAACATTCCAGTGCACAATTGGCATCTTCAAATGGAAACATAGCTAGTGTGAAAGTAATCCATATGAAGTCTTATAAAGAGATGATGCATTTTGATCATATGACATGTATTTAAGCTCGTTTTAGTGTCCTGACTTCTTATTAAAAATAACATTTATTAAACTTTTAAAACTGTCACTACTGAGGCATGCTATTAAGGTTTAGTCACGGAAAAAACAAATCATGCAAAATCAACAATCATGCCAGCATGTTTTGAAAAGCAAAACTACCATACTTTGTTACAAAAGTGTATTTTTTTAAGCCAAAACGACCTGAACGACAAAAGTGTTACTACCTTTTTTTTAGTTCAGAAATTGTACAGCAGTCCTTTTGAACAAATTCTTATGTTACTTTTTTTAAATTTTCTTTTTAATGTTATTCTGTTTATATTTACGTTTTACAGTACAAAATATTGAATTTTTTTTGTCCTTTTCTTAAACAGATACAAATGTATGTAATTATGTATGCCATTGAATGTCTCTAATGACATGAGAAAATAAAATTTATTCAATCATTAAAATCTAACAAACTTGCACTATGATTTTTTTAACTGATAATAAATGATTATTTATTCATTTAGTGTGTGCATTTTAAGTTAAATTGTTATATGACAGAATGTCACGAAGAATGTTCTGCATTAAATAGAGTAAAGTATGAGGGATAAAAGGGGACCAAATTCTCTCACGTTTCATTACAAATATCTTCAAATATCTAGATATATTTAAAAAAGTCTTACTATAAAATGATATTGGTAGTGCTCAGCAGTAGGCTCTATTAAGTACCCGAGTCCTGCTGATTTCTTTCGTGTATGAGCATTGTACTATATGGGTGTATTGAAGCCTAAATTACATGTACTAATTAAAACGTATCTAAAAAGATCTACAGCACAGAAACATTTCCCATGGAGCAACCCAGGGTTCAACAGTTCAATAAAAAAGTTGCATTTTTGTACTTTCAACTATCCTTTTGCGAGTTGTTTTGTCTTAAGCACCTCCTATGTGCGCCATAAAAAAATGAAGTAAATGACAAAATTTCCATTTTCAGGTAAACTATGAACATTCATTGAAGTGTTCCTAATGAGGCATAATTTTAAAACATTTCAAAATGTTCATTATCCCTCTAACAGCCTGCAGCACATGCCACAGAATTCCTGAACAGAGATCTGCTAAGACTTTTTATTAATGAACGAATGCTGATGAGCACTTTTCAGCACTTTATTCTGTCCCATTTCTGAAGAAGGCTTCGGTGTGAAGAGGCAGGGGAGGATTGTGTGTACACTTTCGGTTATAATTAAGATAATATGGCAACCGGGGCCTTTTCACAGATAGGCAGCCAAAATGAATGCCCATGATTCTGCGTACACAAACACTGAAAAACACACGCAAATAAGAAGAGACAACAGCTTTTCATCCCTCCTCCCACAGCATGCTCTAATTGGCCCTCAGGGACGAAACCACACATTTATGTTCGAGGAAACACGTCTGTGAATCTGCAATTCTACATGCAAGCTTAAGAGAGACATCTGTTGTCTGTATGCATTTATTTTGCAACATGACATCTGTAATTGGCTGGTACTGTATGTATTGTTAATGAGTAATAATTTAGTGCGTGCGACGAACAACCTTACAAGTCCAAAAAAAAAAAAAAAAGAAGAAGAGAAAATGAGATAACCATGTGGCATTAACTGTATGTGTGAACTTTGTTTACAGAAACAGCTTAAGGATATTTTCACGCAACCAAGAGTCTGCATTTTAAACATTAAAATAGCGTCACACCGAAAAAACTATGTAGACGTGCTTTTTGCATTTAGAGGCACTTTTTAAAAAATGATTTACTAACGACGGTGAGCGTTTTGTGCGCTGCGTATGCGCTCGAGTTTTAACCGGCTGCTACGCCTCAAGGTTTTTGTCGTTGCACGCTGTGCACTCGCAGTTGAAACAAAGTCAACTCTGAGCGGAAAAAGTGCATTACGTCAGTCAAGTATTTTAGATTGTCCAATCAAATTAAAGCAGAGGCGGGGTTTCCATTGAGGTGACAGCAGTATTTGTGTTGTCCAGACAACTACGGAGACCTTTGAAGATAGAGGAGAGACTAGTGGTTACTGTTTTGAGTTATACAGAGCTGTATGACAACAAAAAGGCATTGCTGTGCTCGTTTTTGAAATGTAAGAGCATGTTCGGTGTGATTGGCCCCTAAGGCTGGATGGAAGGATGCTGGGAAACCATATTTGAATCAAAGAAGAGAATGAAACCAGGGAAAAATCCACTGAAATAGGTGAATGGAACAACACTATATGTGATGTGATATCTCTCTCTCTCTCTCTCTCTCTCTCTGAACATGCTGAGGAGTTCTAAACAGCACAAAAACAGTTGATCTATTAAAGTAAACTACATACCATATATAAGCTGTATCAATGCATATTTGCAACCAGTCCTGTGTAAACTATGGCAAGCAGAGGTCAATTGTTTTATATATTTATTTATATCGAAAGATGGCGGAGCGCAAGAACATTTTGAAGTAGCATATACAAAGTTTCTCAGAAAGGCGCGCTGCGCCAGCTTTTCTGAAAAATGACTATATTTAGCTATGAGGTATGTCTGCGTTTTATACATTTATTGTTGTATTTATTGATTGTTAATAATTGATTATTATTGCCTGTACTGTAAGAAGGTCTATGTATTGTAAATTGTTGATACAGTGTTTTGTTTTTAAATAATAATAAACTTGAAAGAAATGCTTCATATTAACCTGAAGCTTATGTTACTGTATTAAAACTAAGATAAAGGAATCAGATCTTTAGTGGTTTTGGGGGCAGGGTTGGGGGGATTGGTTGGGCCATTTACTTAATGCAATGATTTTAATGTCTATATTATTATTGATGTTCCACAAACATACAAACACTGGCTGTTTTAATTGGTACAATATTGCCTACTAATGAAACAAATTTGACACATTTATGCTTCCGTTATATAATTTTTTTGGTAAAACCAAGTACTCACATTGAGTAATCATGAGATCCTAGTCCTGTCTGTGTTACAGTTGTCAAAATAAATTAAAAAGAATTTTTCATTGTCAAGATGAGAATTCACAACCCTTAGAGAACACTCTGACAACCACATTAGCATTGCACAATTTTACAACATGCATGCAAACTGAAAGCAAATGCAAATTTCTCAGAAAGCAAAGAAATCTAAAACAAACCAAAGTTCAAAGAAACATTTGTCCTTCAAAGGCAGTTTCTGAAGCATCAATCAGCACAGTCAAAATTAAAGCTCCGTCTCTACTGGCTTCGACTTCCAGGAAAAAAGCATCCATGTATTCTTCATAGACTGAAAATCACATATGAGCGATGGCCTTGAGATGAAGGTTGCCATAGAGATCATGTGTACAACAAGACGAATACTTTTCCTGGAATCAATCACAGGATTCGCTTTAAGAACAGCAGGAAAAAAGAGTCAAAGCCTCAAGGGCTCTTTATTCACACACGTCAACCTGTTTCATTAGCAAAAGTAACACCACCAAGACCCTCAGGTTTCAACCTGGCAATCCAGAGAGAAACTAAAGAGAGAGAAGAACACCTGAAGATCTTGCAATCATTTGGCAGCAGACCTGATGAAGTGTGCTGTGGATTACCAGTGTCTCAGAGATCATTAAAATCCTAAAGCGTACAGTCTGCCTGGCCAACCTTTGACTGATGAGATCTATACGGAGTTCTCCTTCTTATTCCCTTTTTGGGGCTACATTTACACTAGTGTGTTTTCAACTTCTGCTATAGTTACGCCAGATATCCACACAGCTCTGGAGTTTTCAATCCTCAAAAACACAGACTTCTGAAAATGCTGCAGACCATATTTTAGTTTGATAACTATGGGGTTGCATTTCAAGTGTTCATGAACCAAAACCTTGACTGTTGCACACAAAGTTGTTGGTGTACACATTCACTCCCTGATTGAGTCTTCTGCAACATTGTGCATTCTTCTCTGATTCGTCAAGCCTGGGTCATATGACCATCAAACTAAATTTTGTTCCATTTTTAAGACATATTCTTGAGACATTTTTTATTTTAAAATGTAACATTATCAGTTTTTATTGTGCATAAAGATCTAAGCATCTTAAATGCACATAAAACATCATAGCATTACTAACTCAAACCTACAAATATATGTAAAACATTGCACTGTGCAAATTGAAATGCCAGTTGTACAGAGTTAGTCAATGAGACTGACCCACAACACTGCCAAATGACAAAATGTAAATACTGGAACGGAAAAAAAAAAATGCTTTTGTAGCATTTGGTAGCTACTGTAAACTATTATGAAAACAATTGTATTTGTACTGAAGAGTTTTTAATTTATCTTTAAATTAAATTTGTTTATACTATACACATGTTGTTTCTAACAAATTATATTTGAATTTATGTTTGTTTATATAAATTTAAATAACTTATATAAATATGTCCTTTTTAGATATTATTAATTTGTTATTTTATTAGTTTAAACCATGCACACAGAACATCGCTGCATGTAAAAATGTGAGATGCACTGCTCATTAAACAAAATGCCTGTTGTTTGCTGCAGTCAAATCAAAAAAATGTAAATAGATGTTCACATTGCTTGCTCTGCCACTGAGTTCTTCTGATTGGACCACAGCTTTGAAACTGACATTAATGAGTGGTGCTACATCTAAAAGTTAACATTCTTTCTAGACGCAGTGTCTTAACTAGACGCAGTGTCTTAAAAAAAGCCAACATAATAATGTCTTTCTTGTCTATGCAATTTAATATTAGTTTACTATAGATTATTAGTATACAAAATTTAAGTATGTACGAGGATAATTTTCAATTTAAACGTGGTGTTGAATAAAAAAATGCACTAGCATAAAGTAGTCTGAGTGGTTCTGAATCCAGCTTCCTCCTGCCCTGAGGACACAGGATCAGGTGTTTCCTGTATTTGCCATCTTGGTCGTGTCAGAACGGCGATCCTCCTCTAAAAGTAAAGAGACATGGCAGTGTTAGACGCTCAGGGGGGGATGAAGCGTCTGATCACTGAACAGTCCTTCATGAGGTGAGTCCTGCCCTCAGGCATCTGCCAGCTGAGGCTTTAGAGAGGATCTCCTTGGGCTTAACACGTCCAGTGTTCAAGAGGATGACACACACCTTTCTCACTTCTGCCCTGGGACAAGCTACACTACTAATCCGTATAGGTACTTATTTCATATTCAGTTGAAGATTGTTTGGAAATACAAAGAACTAACCAAAATATAATAATAAAAACTCTTACTATTTACCCTAAACCAAACCCTAATTCTAATGCGGCAGTGAGATTAAGATTAGTAGTTAGTAAATATAACCCAGTATGAATTTATTAAATGTAAATGTTAAACTTTTAAAAAATTGCAAACATATTTGCTTAAAAATATTTTTCTAATATAAACTAAAGAACATATATATATATATTTTTTACATTAAACCCCAAATACCACGATGACTGAGATTATTTATTACTAACAATAGCTGAAAACATGAACTATTATCAACAATGACCATTAATAGATTACTCTAATATTAATTTATGTATCATTTTAAAGTATTATTACATTTAAATTCTAGGAAAAAAAATATTGCTACCAGATATGTAATACCAAGGAGCATTTAGTTTCTATTAATTCCCCTTTGCCCCCTGAATTTTCATAGATAATGAATATTAATAGATTATTCTCATATTAATTTATGGCTTTACAGCAGGGCTATTCAATTGGCGGCCCGCGTTCTAGCCCCCCAAATATTGTGATCAAGACATCAAAAATAAATGTAGTTCATTCAAAAAACAGCCGCTATAGTTATGAAGTGACGTGCATCTGTTCAATACAGCACGAGTCATGAGTCACCTGACATTAGAAGCGAGTAGCGCGAGCAGCCAAAAACATCAGGATATGTTTGTAGATAAGGCCTTTTGTACAATGCAATGATATCGTTGATAGCGATGGTGATTTGCCAATTTCACTAGTAACCGCGCTTAAATTCATTACGGTTAAATAATTGTAAAAGTCTTCTCGAGCTTATGCCGAGGCTAATACACACGCTCACTGGATTAAGTATAGCAGCAGGCCGTTCACATGTCACGTCTTCTCTGCACGCAAGTCCATTTCCAATGGAGACGTGCGCATATTGGGAGTGGTGCGCGCATGGCTCGCAAGCGGACCTCTAAGCGCACGTAGTAGAAATGATCTCACGCTGTAGTGGTGAGAGTTGTTCGTGGCTTTCAGTTTAATGTTAACATAAGATACGTTAGATGAATTATTTCAAATTATTAAAATGATTATGTATCTATGAACGCAGATAGTAATGACAGTTCATTTAAATTCTTAGCTAATATATAGCTTAGACAAATACTATTTTTTATTTAGTCTTATTTTTGTATATTTATTCATTGTTCTGTCATTTATTTTGATTGTAAAATCATCACTCATGTTTAAATCAAAAACTTTTTTTATTAATTTTTGCACGGACAATACATAGACTACTGTATGTTGAGCTTTGAAATACAACATTTGGATATGTTTGTAAAAAAAAAGCCACATTGATGCAGTGATGTTGTCTAGTTTCAAAATACAACATATTAACGTTTTAATGTAGAAAAGCCAATGTGGGTGTCTTAAGGAGCAAAATACAGCATATGGGCTCTTATGATGCTTTTGTGTCATCACTTATATTACAAGTCATATCTCTCCGGCCTCTCATTTAGTATGCTCCTCATGAACTAGCCCCCATGACAAACTAATTGAATAGCCCTGCTTTACAGTATTATAATAACATTGCTACCAGATAATACTATATAAGATTAAAATTTTTTAATCTCCTTTCCCCCTCTGTGGTATAATAGCCACTACATTAAAGAGCCCCTGTTTTGCATTAAAAGTCATATTTTGGTTTTGGGGGTTTCCATCAACAGGCTGATATGCAAGGTCAAAAAACACTTTCATTGTCTTATAATATGCATTTATTTTTACCTAATTATCCCAGCAAAGCTAATCTGCGCTAATTGGACCGATGACCCAGTCTGTTGTGATTGGTCGACTGCGTTCAGAGCGAGACAGAGAGAAAAGCCCACCACGGCTGCATTATGCAATGCAATGCTGTTAAACACCAGCCTATTACTCTATACTTAAACCTAAGCCCAAGAAACAACAACACACATTCAGTATTAATCCACACAGTGGCATTAGTTGAACTAAATGAACTTAACCCTTTATTCCCCGCAGCCAAATCTCCAACTGTCAGTGATCGTCATCTTTGCGTCATGATCAGTCCCGTGTTCTCCCTCTCCTTCACTACTGTTTGAAGGAAAAGCACGTTCACATTTTACCAGAACTGGAACCATATATTTGGTGATGTACCATGTCGACATCGATGCGATCAAGCAAAAGATCCGAACCCAACTCGATTCATTTATTAGAATCCGAGTCAACTATTTTGCTAAAGAATCAATAGTTAAACATGGTACACTTTCAGATTTAAACCTCAGCTGGATGTTTTCATTCACTTAGAGCCGTGCTACACACTGCATAGGTCATTCTCAAAAACTCAGAATAGGGGCTCTCTAATAACAACAAAGAGTACAAATATTTACATTTAACTTATTTACACACACATTTAGAAAAAGGAAAAATAAAAATTCATATAAATTTTCTTTTTTTTTTTTCTCTTGGGTCATTTTTTACTTTCCTCATCAAACAAGCCATACAATTTTTATACCGCAAACAGGATTAAAGTCTCCTTAAATAAAAAAAGGCATTAAAGTGATGAACACTTACCCACCCCACACCTCACAACAACAACAAAAAAAAAGACGTAGATCATGTCAAACTCCAGGCCACTGCTGTGCGTTGTCAGCAGCCACATGTTGACAGGATCGTAATAGCACTAGCAGCCAAATTCATTGCTTTCTCCCAGAGGATCAAAAAGCAAGGTGGGCTGCTTGATTTAATTCATCAGCATCCCACATGCACACACTTACAGCACTGCGGTGCACTAAAAAAACCATCATTCAATCTGTTCCGGCTCCTTGATGAAATGGCATTCACATCAGTATCATGTTTAGATACAGGAAGACTGAAGTCATTTGATGAGGTGCAAAGAAGACATCAGGGCTTCGTACCATAACAAAAACAAATACATGCGTGAAGAAAATCTAACTAATAACAGCCCACAGGATTATTTGTGTAGCAATGTGATGCTAACGAAAATGTATGCAAATTCGATCCTTTTCACGCTTGGAGAATAATCTACTCATTAGTAGACACATAAGGGCAATATTTGCCATTCAATATTTAGTTGTGGCATTAATGTGTTGTGCTAGTAGCTATGTAATTGTTTATCTATCTGCACACTTATTATTAATATCAACCTGTACGTATAATCAATCATTTATTGTAAATCTGGGCTCATTACTAAGGCAACCTGTATATAATGTTCATAGTACATCCATCTGTAAATATCACCATAGTTTTTCTATAACTGCACCTTATCATTTATACCTGTATTCTGCACTTGCTGCTATTGCACTTCTGGTTAGACCTAAACTGCATTTCGTTGCTTTGTACTTGTACATGTGTAATGACAATAAAGTTGAATCTAATCTTATCTAAAAAAAAAACTTTATCTAAATCCCAGGTCCAGCATATCTATTATTCCTTCCATCTTATTTCTGTGCATACTGTAATTATTTGTATCATCACTGACAATAACAACAGTAAAAATGACAATTAATAATCAACTGATTACATTTATTCATTCTTTCACTTTCCTTCGGCTTAGTCCCTTTTATCATCAGGGGTTGCCAAAGCGGAATGAGCTGCCTGATTACATTTAGAATGATCATTTTTATTACTATTTACAATAATTTTTATTTAATTACTTAAACTTTAGTTACTGAAAAATAATTTTATAAAAACCTGTGTCTGTCTGAGGGTAAAATAATAATAAAAAAACAATAAAAAATATAGAACTGATCAACCTGTTAGTTTTATTAAATAGTTTTTATTTGTGCATGTCTATCTGATTTTATATCAACAGTTGGCAGTGGGTGGTCTTGGGAAAAGTCTTCTGAGACTAGTGTTGGTGTTAAATGGACACTGGGCAGCGAGGCGTACTGTATCCAGAAAAGTGCTGGTCTGTGTCTTTTGTTTCCACTAGACTAGAAGATTTAATGATGAGAACATCAGGTCCATTTCCACTGGGGGAAATGATAAATACTGGACGAAATCACTGCTGTCATCAGAAGACTGAACAACATGAGAATGGAGATGACAGTAGAACGAACTGAAGACAGCACTGGATAAGGCTTGCTCAATTTACCAAGATTTGTACGGTTAAAAAAAAAAACTAAAAAATAAAATAAGTAAAAATGGAAGGTTGCAAAAAAAAAATAATAATAATAATAATAAAGATTTAAATAAATTTTTTTTACAAAATCCTGGATTCAATGCCTGGATCTCACTGGGCATTGAAGAGTTTAAAATTAAGTGTCTAAACTAGAAAATCTGGTAGCAATACACTTGAAGCAGGTGTTCACTGTCATGACTGTCATGAAACATTCAAAATCATGACACGATATCTGATTATGAAAACCGTCATTAAGTGTCATTTGCTCAAACAATGTCACCTTTGCATCTGAAAGGACATTACAGATGTCTTTATGACAACTTCACATGACAATGTTTGCCACAGAAAATGTGATTATGATCTATAAATAACTGAATCACCAAGGCTGGCTAGGAAAATCATTTTGACCCCTAGCCATGTGTTAAATCATGAATGTACACCATTGGGGTCTAACCATCGATTTAAAGTCCCAAGTTTTAATAAAGTTGAATTAAAGCATCCATTTGTACAACAGGCTGTCTTGGAGGTGAAGAAGATCTGTGTAAAATATATTGTACGTACAATTAGGACTGCACAATATATGGTTTCATCATCGATATTGCAATGTGTGAATCCGCAATGCAAAATATGCAATGCTGACTCTGGATTATAGTTGACCAGGAGCTACAGAATTGTATCTAAATTGCTCTATTTATAAGGAATATGTTTGATTTACGCAAAAAAAATCTTACTTTTTAAAAACTGTTTTATCTTGTTTCTAAAGTTTGAAAAACAACATTATTTTATTTACCCCAATGGCACATAATTTATCTTGTTTAAGGTAAAACTCAATTTTGCCTTATTCCTTCTGAAGTTGAAAACAAAACAATATCTTTACTCAATCTAGGAATTATTATAGATTTTTTTTAAAATTTTATTACATTTTTTGAAATTTGGATTAGAGACGAGACAAAGCAACGTAAGAAAAGCATTTTTTTGCATCATGATTATTAAATTTTGGTTACCTGAATACAGTTAAGACTACCCAGTGCTATTCAAATCATGTTAGACTATTCATATCACAATATTGCAGAAAAATAATTTAGCGCAATATCAGATTTTCCCAAAATTATGCAGCCCTTCACTCTCAGAAATAAAGGTACGCGAGTTGTCACTGGGGTGGTGCCTTTTCAAAAGATACACATTTGTACCTAAAGGGTCCATGTGGGTACCTCAGAAGTATATATTAGTACCTAAAAATTAAGAGGAACACTTCTGTACTTTTCAGTAAAATGTACTAAAATGTACCCTTGAGGTATTAATATGGACCTTTTTGAAAAGGTACCACCCCAGTGACAGCTCGCGTACCTTTATTTCTGAGAGTGTACATAACATGTAAGGAAATTATACGTATATTGGCTTTTGCCTCTTCATAAGGAATATGTAACATGCTGTTATGCAAGAAAAAATCCAGATATAAGTCTGACAAGAAAGTTTGTATTGCATTGTATTGTACATCCAACCCTAAAATATATATTCATCTAAATGTCACTCTCTGTACTATGGATGAGATCAGGACGCGAATATTAGTATTTTTCTGCATATGAATTTCCTTTTTTTTTTTTTTGCTAAGAATAAAACAAAATAATTTTTGCTTTAGAATAAATTGTTTTCCACACCTTCGTTTTTAAACAATTCCGTCCAGATCAAAAAGAACGCACTGTGAATCGTGTTAAGAGCACGACAAACTAACACCAAACACAAAATGTTCCAGTCAAGGCAAGTGGCAGATTATAGCAGATTACCGCTCCACGTTGCAAAAGATGCGAAGTATGTGCTGCGTTTTCGGTGAACTTGTGGAATTTGTGTGTAAACCCAGCCGTGTTGACCAATCAGAAAGGAGAGAGCAGCACGCACGCTGATGTCATGAGGCAAAAACTCTGGTTGTAGTTGCTACATAACCTTTTTTTCAGAAACACTTTTCAGAAAATCTTCACCCTGGCCAGAGTTCTTAGAAAGTTTCAGTTTCAGCCACCTAATGCTGAGTTTTTTTTGTGAACAAACAGCCAAACCAGAAAAACTCAGTTTTGAAATTACCCAGTGTGGACATGGCTTTTGTATGTTATGTTCACACATATAAGAATTTTACTGCTCAAACTGTAAACTGTAGTTCAATTACAAGGGTTTATACAGTACATTCTACATTGCCCTCCTAAGAACAAATCAATGGGATGATGAAAGCAGAGCTGGCAACATGCAAGAAAGCTAATAATAAATAAAGCCAGTGCACAAGGTACACATTACTGTCTATAACAAGATGTTTTTATCACTTTATCACAACTATACTGTACGTTCAATCTGATAACTTTTAAAGTGTTCACTTTGGAGTAAAATAACAGACTGTGAACTTACTCTTTTTCCAAGTTTTTCAATTAAACAGCATGTTCTGCAGTGGACACTAGCCTTTTGCCTTTAAAGCATTGATGCACCACTAATGGAGTGTCTCTGTGCTTTACAAGAGCTGATAAAAGGCCACTGCTATTTTCCTTCTGGTAAACAACATTTACTCAGTAGCGTGAAAACCGCTCAAGTAAGAAAAAGAATCAAAAGCTCTAATGAATCTCTACTGCGTCATAAATCAAAGAGAAGTGAGCAACAGCGGGTCCGTTTATTTAGCATCTGTGTATTGTGTTAAGAGCAAATGCTGGAGTCAGTGTCTGCTTGTTCTCTGAATAATAAACGCCTTAAAGTACATCTCAGATTTAGCAAAGCACAACATTGTGCATTCTGATCTTTATATTATAGAAAAAGCTAAATTAAGCAATAAATGACCAAGAAGTGTAGTAAGACTTTATATGTAAATTTGCAATAATAAAAATAAACCTTAAGAAGGTTTCAAGTACTTCACATAATAAAATGACTAGAAGAATGTTAAGATGCAAATCCCACACTTCAATTGAATAATCTCCTTGTACAACGGGTGATTAACAAATTAAATGATGAGACTTTCTACTACACAAAAGGCTGGAAGTAATATTCATCCGTGTTGCTTTTCATGAGACACATGAAAATGCAGCAACAGGTCTCAATGCAGCAACAGGATTACCTGTATGCTAATAAAACTGTTTATGCTAATAAACATGTTTATATATATATATATATATATATATATAT
>CAIGQQ010000001.1:20402786-20415881 GCA_903798035.1 Danio albolineatus
ATATACATAAAGAGTTAGGAGACAACACACTCACCACTTCAACTTGTCAAGAAAATCTGCTAAAGTTGAAACCCAAAATTGGTTCATGTATGGGGAGGAAAGGTAACTTAAGTGAATCTGAAAGTGGCATGATTGTTTTAAAATCAACCATCCCTAGGGTTCAGGATCAGCACCAAAAATGATAAAACATTCACTGAGGGGCAATTTTGTGGGTGAAAATGTCCTGTTCCTGTCAGAGGAGATGACCAGAACAGTGCTGGCTGATAACAAGGCAACAGTGACAGAGTTTACTACCTGTTATATGGTGTAGGGAAATTTTAGCACATTATAATAGGCACATTTTTACACACTTAACCCAAACAAAGCATCGCTTACCCCTTTTACATTTAAGTTTTAAGTATTCCTGAGTGAGTTTTTTTATATGATCATTGTTTAGAGTTCATTGCTTTAAATTTGCCATGACACACCACAGTCCTGGTGATTTAAGCATATACTGTAATGCTTGAGTTTCTGTTTTCTCTTTTCCAAAAATATTGACAAAGGTCCTAGTTAAAATTTAATTGTGATATATCTGATATTCCAACACTCAAGTATCTCTGTAAGATGTATTTTATTGTTTAAACAGCTTAATGATCATATTATTTGCTCATGTTAGTCTGTGCTGCAGTGCAAATTAGAACTGAGGGATTTACAACATGTTAATTCATCAACTTCTCCCAAAATACATGAAGGTCAGTGGCTGTTTAACTGGGAGAAAAATGAATATTCTAGTAACCTAAAAAGGGTGTAGCTGATCTAAAAAAAAAAAAAAAAAGGCACAATGTCTGATTATCTTAAAAAATGAATTATTATTGCCATCTCAATAGACATACGCATTTATTTGTCAAATCAAATGTATGTACAAATCAAGTATACATGCATTTTCCTTTGGCTCAGCGTGAGTCATCACAAGAAAGCAGATTTGAATTTGATTTGAAACTGATCATGTGACACACTAAACATTCTAATCTCATCAGTATGCATACTCCAGGCACCAGATTGACTAGATTGATCCGACCAGTGTGACCGCACATGTCAAAGGGTTAAATAAGCTTATAAAAAGCTTCAATCTTTTCAAACTGATTTTCTAAACATGACAATCAGTTTACTGTCCTCAAATGGCCTCCAGTTTCCACATCCAATAAAACACCAATGCAATATGGAGGCACTGGAAATTTGCATCAAGATAAATCTGCAGCATATATCTGATTTTAAATATATGTTGAATGCTATAAATGCTAATTATAAGAAGTGCTGGGCACTACTTATGTATAAATAATTATTTATACACTATTTATGTATAGATAATTAATTCATAACAAATTAATTATTTGGAGCCTACTATTTTAACTACCACATGGTCTTTGTTTTACCCATAACCAAATCATAAATAAAGCTAAGTTATACACAAATTACCACCTCTCATTCACTTTCTCCTCGGGACTCCACGGGCATGAATAAGCAGAATGATCTGTGTTGTTAAATAGGCGTCGTCAAAGGCGTTGTTTTGTAAAAAAAGTGCACAAGCAATAGGAACCAATCACTAGTATCTGAGGTTTTCGCTAAAATGACTTCGTACAAGCGTGAAAGAGAAAGATTGAAGCAGTGTAATGACGCTGTGACACGTTACCTGATAGATTTAAAAGACCGAATAGTCGTCAGATAGAAAGATGAATTAAATATCACATTTAACAACTATAGTGAGACGCAATTCAGCGGTATATCCTTGATAAAATGTCCGACGTGCACTCCTCTCTGAGGTTTTGTGCTCGAAGCACCTGCTGACTGCCTGGAGCTCATGACAGACTTTGTGTCTGTGTGTGTGGTCATGTGGTGGTGTTTTCAGCAGTTTAGTGTGGACACAGGGTTGTTCAGAAATGCTAGATAAAACGCCAGGATGGATGTGGACCGTTTTCATTCTAAAATGTCATTTTAAAGCTAAAATGTATTAGTATAAATAGAATCTAACGTTAAGTGTGTATTTTTTTTGCGAGCGGGTTGCTGCGATGAGGGCAGAGCGTCTATCCCAAACCTAGTTTAGACATAATAGGGGACTCAACCTCAAGTTGAAACTCAAACTCAAGTTTAGACATAATTTAAATGTCTGTGCTGTGCATTAATTATGTACATATAAATACACACATGTATGCACTTTTGAGAAAATGCTTATTTATATTTAGATATAAAAAGGGCGCCACGGTGGCGCGTGAGTAGCACGTTCGCCTCACAGCAAGAAGGTCACTGGTTCGATCCCCGGTTGGGGCAGGTCCCGGTTGGGCCAGTTGGCATTTCTGTGTGGAGTTTGCATGTTCTCCCCGTGGTTGCGTGGGTTTCCTCCGGGTGCTCCGGTTTCCCCCACAGTCCAAAGACATGCGGGACAGGTGAATTGGGTAAGCTAAATTGTCCATAGTGTATGTGTGTGAATGAGAATGTATGAATGTGTTTCCCAGAGATGGGTTGTGGCTGGAAGGGCATCCGCTGCGTAAAACAAATGCCGGATAAGTTGGCGGTTCATTCCGCTGTGGCGACCCCGGATTAATAAAGGGACTAAGCCGAAAAGAAAATGAATGAATGAATATTTAGATATAAAATATACATGAATTTGATACAAATTATATATGCATTTAAATATCTATGTAACAAAATTGTGTTTGTGTGTGTACCATCTATACATGATAAATAAACACACACACACTCACACGCACGCACGCACGCACGCACGCACGCACGCACGCACGCACACACACACACACACACTATGTCAAAACAAACTTTTATTTTGGATGCAATAAAATTTTTGCCCAGCACTAATTTGAAGCAATAAATGTTATTACGTTACATATGCTATAATGTTAATAAGAAGTAAGGATCTCTCTTCGGGATTTTTTCAAATGTAGCACTTGACTGGGTATTTGGTAAATAAACACAAAATCAATATAATAAGTGGATGGAGAGCTCTTAAATGAATGCAAAATGGTCAATTCTTGCTTTTTGTCGCCTATCTTTTTTGTAATAATAAATAAAATGGATTTGCTGTAAACATGCACAGCAAACAGATTAATTTTGAGGACAATAGTGAGGGCAATCAATATCCTCCATCATCCTGTCACATCTTGCACGTAACTGCAGCAAACGACACAATCAATTCCCAATGAACAAATTAAAGCAAAAAATAAAAGTAATAATAAAAATAAATCTCTTGCTTGAGCAGCTGCTTCACTCAGACAAACATCACAAACGGGAATAAAACACTATTACAACTTCAATTTTACACCGACTCTAAAACTTGAAAAGCAACACAAGCCAAATAAGCAATAACTGCAGTAACATTAGTAAGTGTCCAAAATGCAGATCCTTGATGATTCTGTTTAATTCCTTCTTTACAACACGCTACACAGTGGCTTACTGGTGATATAATGGCCATTCAGTTTCACATCCCGCTTAATGTTGAGAGAAAGAGATCATGAATTTAATGGATGCCGATAATTACATAATGTAAATAGAGCCCTAGAGGGAATCTGGGATACTCTCTCGAGAATTGCCTTCATCTGGACTGCAATGCTAACAGTAATCCTCGGCGATAGCGAGTCTGTGCCAGATGATCTGAATGGCTGCAGCCCGAGGAAGACAACACATTAAAGACTAAATGTGAAAGCTCTAATCACAAGCGCACTGCTATCTCTTTTGAGCAAAGGACCAGGGGAACATTACTTGGAGACTAGAGAGAAAACGGCACATTTAAAGAAACTTCAGAAAACCAAAAACATCTAAGACACAAAAGACCCAAATCTGAATAATCTTCCTCTGAACAGCAAAAATGCAAAAAGCCTGTTCTTTACAAAGACACTGCTGGAATATTCATGAAGTGTGTGTCAATTTTATGCGCTGTCCTCGTTTGGTCGTTTAAATACAGGCCATCTCCACAGGAGCCTGAGTCATACACAACATGATATCTAGTCTTAAAATAAAAATAATACCATATGGATATTTTAGATTGATCATACTGTATTGTATTTTGATGATATATGAGAGATTATTAATATGGTGTTTATTAACCATATGCTCAATGTGTAAAAGACTTATGATTAGACACAAACATATTGTTACTGTAAGTGTTACCAGGGTAATGTTTTTCCTACACAATGGACCCTTTTCAAAAGACTTATGATGCATTTAATGGTCATCATAACCTTAAATCCTTGAAAGTTTTAATATTTAGATTAAAAAAAACATATGCACATTTTATGCATTTACATATTTTATCTTTGCATCAAATTACAATTAACCAATTACCGCTTACGTGAGGTGTTTCTAATGCAGTGTCTATGTACAGGACAGTAAATTTAAAGTTGTTCTCTCTTCTGGCTGCCGTTATCGGTCTCACACAATTTTTTTTTTCCTTTTTCTGAAAGTATTGATAATACCGTTGTGGAGTTCCTTTTATTATTTGCAAAGCAACGGACTGTAAAGTATAGAGGAATGAAAACATAGAATGAATTGCCATCAGACATTACATGCTTTGTAACAAGTAAAATGAGGTTTACAAAAAATTGTTGAAAAATATTTAATGGCACAATATTAAGTGGATTGTTGATCTGGATGTTATGTATGAATTTTGGGTATTGTTTTGTATTGGTCTTTGTTGGTACGGATTAATGTAATTTTGTTTTGTGTTTGATGGACCCCAGGAAGAATGTCCACTACCTTGGTAGTGGCTAATGGGGATCCTAATAAAAAAAATAAAAAAATAATAATAATAATTTCAGGAAATAAGATTGCAAAAACATCATTTGTATTACTCTCCCATTCACTGCTCTAAGTTTAGTGGCTGAGAAACCTGGAAATGTGAAAAGGGTGAATTGGGTTGGAAAACGCAGTTGGGGAAAAATATAAAGTTTGCATTTTGTTTTAGCTACTTTCATAAACAACCTCCACAATATCTCTTTCTCACAAATACAACAGGAAAACTCAGTCGTTTCTTAACGGACACTGATCCAGAAAAGCATACTTGACAACCCAAAGGCTGCTGCGAATGAGCATGTAAAACCATCTGATGGCAATGCAGGTTATGGCAGGTTATATATTAAATGAGCAGAACGTCAGTTATGCCCACATCTGAGAAAAGTACTTGAAAAGTAATAGAAGCACTGATTGGCGTGCAGATGAACAGGTGACATTGTGAAATTGCATTAAATTGGAGCAAATGTGGGAAGCATCATCGATAGAGAACAAGCTAGAAAATGGGCCAGAGCCCACAGAGTCTTTGCTAAATATAATGAGGATCTTACACAAAAAAAGACAAATCTTCTGCCATTTAAACCATCACTGTGGATGTTCTATCTCTTTACTGCTCAAATCTGTTCAGCACCACCTGAGGAGGTATTCAAAGATAGAAAGAAATGTTTTTTGTTCCTCTAGGTCATGTAAATGTAAGAAGAAAATGTAACAACAAAAAAACAACAACAGCTGTTCAAATTCATGTTAATAAACTTTAAAATACATAGTTCATTTAGTTTAAAAATAAACTTAATTTAGTTTGCCAATGGTGTATAATTTCATATTGATACTGGTGTTGTCAAGAGAAGGTATGGGTTATAGTATTATTATATGTGTAAAGTATTAGTATAATATGTGTATCACAAAATATCAGAAACAATATGGTAAACCTTTTCCTTTGTTTCTCAGCTATCACAGGGCTGTAAAATTTTCTTGGACATGTCAACCCTGATCCTGTGTTACAGGAGTTATTGTTGAATTAACTTGTAGATTTTGTTGATCGTGTTAAAAACAACAACACTAATAATATTGTTTTATTATGTGCACTTTTATAATCAGAACTTTTAAATAAGCCAGATATAAACAAAGACTTGCATTTATTACTTATTTCACGGTCTGTTGAGACTCTTGATTACCCCTTACATATATAGCATATGCTTTACTAATTGCAATTGTTCGTCTTCCTCTAAATATTAGAGACATAAAATGCACACATACAAATGCATGAAATGTACAACACCATAAAATAAACATAATCATATTTAAATAACAGTAGACCATAATCACACACTATTTATTGACTGAAAACTGATCTGAAAGTGCTGTGCTTAATGAGGAAAAAGGCTTTAAATAATCTCTAATTTAAAGTTGCTCCCTTAAAGAGATTTAAATGGGGCTTTAAATGAAAATGAACTGCACTCCTCGCACACTTTGCAGAAGTAGCCCATGTCTCAGACAATCTGTTCTGTTTTATCATGTCTATTGTGTTTGTGACACTATAGTTCATCAACATTAATATTTATTACCTGCGTGCATTTTAAAGCCTTGTCAGTTTAAACTCTTGATATAGTTTCTGAGTGTGCACAAACAGAAAGAAAACAAAAAAAATCCCACGTTGTATGAGTAATAAATTCGACGGTAACTTCTTATTGGCAGTGCTTGTGTTATGTATGAAATGCCTTCGTTCAATTAATCTGCAACTTAGAGACTATTCTAGTACAAGCTTATTTAGTTCCCCCAAAAGGCATTCGTTCCTAGTTCCTATAATGCAAACACAGCAAAATGCATGTGCTTCAGCCAACAGTTCTAGGACCTGTGAAGAAGTTCCTTCAGTTCTTTGTGGAAAAAAACAAACTGATGTTGCAATATATGAGAAAATAAAGTTTTGACCTTTGTTTTTGACCATTGGTACAGTTTTTAAGCATTTCTTTTTAAGCAGTTCTTACACTGTGCTCCATCCCTCATCCTCTGCTATATTTATTCCTTAGCAGTGCCTTCGGTCTCCCTCACCAAACCTGGCCTCCATTAACAAATATGGCCTCATCACCCATCACATCACCCGTCACCCAGCAGCTGATTGATTTTTCTCATGAAAACAGCATTTATCACCTGATGCGGCCTCAAGCTAATTTACAAGCTCCACGAGTACAGAGCAGCACAACACGCCAATCCTGACTTCATCTGCTGAGGTCTGCTCCAATTTAACTTTTTTTGCTTTTTTCAAAACTTTATTAGCCTGGTTTAGCATCATTTTAGGATGTTAATAAGCAGGACTGATTCAAAATGTTAAGACACAGGGGAACGAACTCCTGCAATGTCCCATTTCATATTAACAAAAATCTGGGTCTTTTTTTCTTCACTAATGAGCACATTATGACTCCTAAACCTGTTAAAAAATGCTGAAACTCAAACACTGGACTAAAACGAATGCCAACAGAATATAGATTGAAGGTGTGGTCCAGAGTATATTTTTAAGGCTTGGTTGCGTTTATGGGGTGCAAAGCAATGTGTGCTCATGCTTCATTTCTAAAAAAAAATCACGCTATTTATTCATTCATTCATTCATTCGTTTTCTTTTCGGCTTAGTCCCTTTATTAATCCGGGGGTCGCCACAGCGGAATGAACCGCCAACTTATCCAGCATTTGTTTTACGCAGCGGATGCCCTTCCAGCCACAACCCATCTCTAGGAAACACATCCATACATTCTCATTCACACACATACACTACGGACAATTTAGCTTACCCAATTCACCTGTACCGCATGTCTTTGGACTGTGGGGGAAACCGGAGCACCCGGAGGAAACCCACGCAACCACGGGGAGAACATGCAAACTCCACACAGAAATGCCAACTGGCCCAGCCGGGGATCGAACCAGCGACCTTCTTGCTGTGAGGCGAACGTGCTAACCACTAGGCCACCGTGGCGCCCGTTATTAATTCACACATCTTTAAATATATATCGCTATTCAACTAACGGTCATATTTGCAAGTTCCTATGAAAGTCCACCCTCAAGACGCTCTGATTGGTCAGCTAACATAACGTGCTGTGATTCGCGGATCTCCTCCACGTCACCAGGAAGTGTCACGTCCAGTCACTAGCACGCGCTGAAGAGGACACAGCTGAAGTCTCTCTAAAACAAAATCTGACAAGTGTCTTTCATATATATTTGGGTTATAAGCATGTAAGTAATAAGAAACGTTTACATATATTTTGAGAGTAGGTTGTTTGTAGAACGTAGGAAAAGTGGCTGCATAGAGAGACACTGCAGCACTAGTGAAGATTGTCTGTATTTACTGCAGATTAACGGATAAATAAGAATTTGTAGCTAAATTGTAAGCAGTGCAAAACAGCATTTCCTGTTATTTACATCCTTGTTTATGTCCATGGTACAACATAGCGTTAATGCTAGACACTACGCATGTTATAGATCAATTTTAACACATAAAAATACTTACAGGTTGTGGCTCACAATTCACAGCTTCTTCTATTATGGTTGAAGCTGGAGTTCCGAATCCAGCACAGAACTGGAAGAGATTCTGAAAGCTGTCCTTTGTCAAATGCTAGCTATATCTTTTTTTTTTTTTTTTTTCTCTGGAACATAATTAAAATTAAATTGTGAGCCCTTCTCTCTTTGTGTCGTGTCTCTCTGTGTTATATATAATACAGAAACTGAATAAGCTCTTTGTAAATAGCAGCATTTGGACGGCATTTTAGCTTTCTCTGCTGTAACATTACAGCGTCTCAGGCCATGCCCCTTTGATGCACAGGGTGTATGCGCATGGTGAATACACGTAACCTGACGAGACTGATCTCATGTTTTTTCTGTAGTCCCCAAATTTTGTTCTCTGTAGGCTTTGCTAACCTAACCTAACCAAAGTTTAAAATATGATATCATAGTAGACCACCCCTTTAAGAAGTCTCTCATGGTCAACAAAGCTGCACTTATTTGATCACAATGCAGTTAAACAGTAATATTATTACAATACACTGATTTTTAGCAGCATGAGTCTTTTCATTTACCATTCAGTGACAGTCAGACAGAATCATGCAGTACATCGAACTCCATCTTTTAAAATTTAAAACTAAATCTGAAGCGGAATAAAACAGTCTCCTCATAAAAGCTGGCATATCAGCGCGCTGTTACATTGAAAACATATGATTCAATTCGTACCTTCTGATTTCTGATTCTGTTTCTTAGGACATACAGTAGTAGCTTTTGCTGTCGACCGCAAGTGGAGTTTAGAGGTTTTAGCAAACAAACTGTTTTTTTCTGAATGGTCGGACGCTGTGATTTTGATGATTTCAAGTAAAATGATTTGAATAAATACTCCAGGCCTAAAGCATTCACTCATTGTCATAAGCTCATTTTTTGGCTGAAGAGGCGTTTAGCATCTGAACTCTTCATATATAGAATTAAATTTGCACATTTACAATGTTTACATTTTAATACTGTGAGGAAGGCTAGTGTGACTGCATATAAAAGACATGACTGAAGCAGATATCCCAGCACAGGAGTGACATGTGGACTGACTGGACCAAATACTTGAGCAGCTTCATCACTACAGTGTTCCAGCTGGTCCTGCTGCTTCACACACACACACACACACACACACACACCCACACACACACACACACACACACACACACACACACACACACACACACACACACACACACACACACACAATTTTAACACCACCTGATCAGACTCCATGGACAACGTGAATCCAGGAACAGGTAAACTCTGTTTTTTTTTTTTTTAACTAGTCTGTGGGTTGTCTGAAAAATTTGTGTTAGGTTAGAATATTGTCATCTTGTCTAGATGTAATAAGACAAGTTTTGTGTCAATGGTCACAATGACAAATTCACATCCTTACAGAGCAACAAGAACAGAATAGAACACAGATTTAATACAGACATACAAATACTGTATGGCACTTCAGAAAAAAAAATAAAACAATTAAAATAATAATAATAATGCTGTAGATTTTATGTGATATTGCAGGTTTGAATAAGTCTGAGTAGAATATTTCTGCAATATTTTATGATGTTTTAGATTAAAACATGAAAATTATTTAAGGTTGTTAAACTTTAAAAAATAACCTATTTTTAAAAAGGTAGATGATGGTTAGATAATGTATTTACTAACATGAACAAACAATGAACAATACATTTATGACAGTATTTATTAAACTCTGTTCATTCTATTTAATGAAAATAGTCATAAATTGTTAGTCCTCGCTAACGCTCAGCGCAATAATGTTAAAAATAACTTCTTTGGATGTTAATAATGCATTGGTAAATGTTGAAATCAAGATGAACTATGATTAATAAATGCTGAAGTTATCATATTTTATGCATCCCCTAGATTTACACCATTTTTAACTTTACACGTGCAGTCTTAAAATCATGATACGAAATGCAAAGAAGCCAGCAAGTTGTCATACAGAAGCTAAAGACAAAGAAAAAACTATGGTACATGGTGTACAGGGATAGTTTTTTGATATATAAAAAAGATTTGAGGTGCCCTTGCTGTGTAACAATCGAATTACTGAGTAATATCATAACTACATGTTTTATATGGTACAAGTTAGAATGCTGATTAGGTTTAGTTGAGTGTAATAATGCATAATTAACTGCAATTATTATAGTAAGAAGGTGTTACCAAAAATACAATATAAAATATTATTTGATGGTTGTAGAGACAGTGTTTTACAGGGAAGGGAAGCATGGTTTGAGCATATTTAAAGACCCCGTGAATCAAAATGAAAGTTTTTTTTTAGCTATTAATATCAATATTTTAGTCTTATAGTAATTTATAGGTTATTATGCTCCAAAACATTTAAAATATATAAAGATTATAAACAGTAGAGAAACTGAGAGTGAACTCATTAGTCATTTTGAAATTTGCTGTGCAAAGCACCTGTCTACGGCAAGCCCGGAGGGGGAAAATACATCACACACACACACACACACGTACACAAAGTCAGCATATAAGAAACTAGGAGACTCAAAATTCAATCTGTTACACACGGTGTCCATTTTTATTTGGTGAGTAGTACTACCGGTATATGGGAATACAGACTTCATTTGGGGGGAATAAAATCTGCTTTCACATTAATGCCACGTGAACCACCGCAGCCCATAGAGACTCATAGCGAATCATATAGACAGGAATCAGCATGGACCACAAAAGATATCAGACCCACTTTAATTATGTAGAAAGCTGAATTTTAAAACAGAGAAATTAAGAGTTAGACTCAGTGATACTATTCAGGGCTCGCAAAATCTGGTAGTCTGACGTCCTCTGGCTTTGCTTTTTCCAGTTGGGCTACCAAAATCTTTCTCCACCTGCCTTTTTTTGTTTGTTGTTGTTGTTGAACACAGATAAAGATATTTTGAAGCGTTTTATGCTTTCTTTCAAATATCTTCTTACATGTTCACCAAAAAGGAGAAAGAAACAAACAGGTCCGAATTGTAAAGCAGGAGTAAATAATGACAGAATTTTAAGTTTTGGGTGTACTATCTATGTAAGTGTCGAAACTAACTAAAATCATTCAGATTGTACAGGTAGTAGCAAAGTTATATATATTAAATAAACAATCAAAAATAACCATGAGGGAACATTCTGAATATTTGTATATTATTCTTATGATTTTAAAAATAATTATCCTGTAACATTCTGGAAAGTTTTTTTAAAGTTGCCAAAAATAACCTGAAACACTGTTCACTTAAGGCCCCGCGGACACCTTGTTGGATATTCTTTCTCTGCTCATGCACCTCTACATTTATCCATACATGAACACATATGCTCACTGGAAAAGCAAAGCCCACTTAAATAACTCAAATTATAAGCTGCTCATAATAGCGATATACTAGCTGTTTCCAACAGCAGCTGTGCTTTCATTGAAACATTAGTAAAATAATGCCTCTCGACTTGTTAACTGTCAATACAATTTTACTGTCAATAAAATGTGGTTATATTTTATTGGCTTGTTTTATTCTTATTTTTTTTCTCTTTACAAATCAGTATAAATTAAATCACTGATTTAGTCGTCAGTGAACACATGCACTATGAACGCACACCCGGAGCAATTACTGCTCATTTACTAATTATATAAGCATTTTTTATTTCAGTTTTCAGCCAAGTGCATCCATATTTTTGCTGTCTGCTCAGAATCTTCATTTCAGCGCATTTCAATCTCTAGTTTAAAGTCAGTGAAACAGAACGACAACAAACAAATCATAAAAGGCTTAACTGCCCTGAGAAATCAGTAATTTGCACTGAGCAACAAATGATTGTGTTGCATCTGCTTAGAAACTGAAACAGATGCGATTAATTCTTTGCTGATTTAACGCATCACGCATGATGAGAACATCAAGACAAGACAGAGACTTACTAAAAGAATGGAAAAAACTATTTGCATATTTAGAAAACTATTTGGTGTATTTATTTGATTGGCCATGACTCTATGCTTTGATGGCTGAATCTGACACAACTAGCAGTAGATTGTCAGTGGATTAGAGAATGCTGCTGCATCATTACTGCTCTGATAGACAAGCATGAAATCACAATGTCAATATTCATAAGAAGGGAAAAAACAATGAGTGGCATCCGGGGAAATATCAGCAGGTGTGTGTTGTGTCTGTGTGATCGTTGTAAAACCCCCTGCTGTAGAGCGGTAATCAGAGAACTGGAGGACAAATTACACATGAAGGTTTGAGAGGCGAACGGCTAGCAGGAGGTCCGTCTCAACAGGCATCTCAAGCCATAATGTTTAACTGTTTGTAAAATCATATTTTGTATACCAACAATACTCATGTGAATGCATTGATATGCAAGATATTGCAAAAAACATCTGTTGGCCATTGACTGCAGTATTTGTTTTTCCTTCTATGGATGGCAATAGTAACTGGTTTTCAACATTTTTCAAAATATCTTCAAAATATTATTTTGTGTTCAAAAGAAAACAAAATATACGTTTAAAGGTTAGGAACTACTTGATTTTAAGTAAGTAAATTTTCAGTGTTTTTGTTGCTCTTTTCTAGTACTTTATGTTACAGTGTAGCAAACATTAAATACTGTAACAGTAAAACCAAAAGGTGCAAAAAGGCGAAACTTTTATCACTTTGTGTTATTAAGATATGACATCTGTTTCTCAAATTGCATCGACAGTGGAAACTTATTTTTAAAAAGTGTTCAGATGGACTTCCTTAATATGAGCTTTCCCCAACAACAACAACAACAACAACAACAACAACAACAACAACAACAACA
>CAIGQQ010000001.1:20417428-20453910 GCA_903798035.1 Danio albolineatus
AAGAAAAAAAAACACATCTAGGGACATAAATAATAATATATTTATAAAAAAATAATAAAATGCATGTTGGCTCAGTGGTTAGCACTGCAGCCTCACAGTAAGAAGGTCACTGGTTGAGGTCCCGGCTGGGTCAGTTGGCATTTCTGTGTGGAGTTTGCATGTTCTTCCCGTGTTCACATGGGTTTTCTCCGAGTGTGTGTGTGTGTGTGTGTGTGTGTGAGAAAGCGAGAGTTTATAGGGGGTTCCCAGTATTGGGTTGTGGCTGGAATGGCATTCACTGTGTAAAACATATGCAGAAATAGTTGGCAGTTAATTACGCTGTGGCAACCTCTGAAATAGAGACTAAGCCGAAAGAAAATGAATAAATGATCGAATAAAATGTATGTAAAATATATTTTTAATAATTTACAACTTATTTTCATAAGTTTCCTAAGCTAAAAATTTTCAATATTATTCATCCAGCTTTAAATTACACAAATATTTTAGTTGCCAATATCAAATGTGCAAGAAATGTCTTTTATGTCACTTTTGATCAATTTTATGCAACCTTGCTGAGTTAAAGTCATTTGAAAAATGTCAAAACATCAGCACAAGCTGCATCAGCAGTTTCAAACACGGCACTTATGATATAAAGTTGCCGACATCTCATTGATTCACACAATTAATTGGTTATATATCAGAACTGGATATTTAATTCTGCACAATTCAACATATTTTATTTTACATTGAAATAGCCTCTGCTGTCATCTACTGCTTCCCTTAGTTAATCTTCAATATCACTAATAATTTAACACTTCTCAGAAAGATTAACCATCTTTCACACAGCACATCAAATGCTGTTTAATTTCACTTGTAGCATTTTGTTCATTAAAAGTGCTGAATAATCATTCTAGCAGTTAAAGTCCCCTGAATTGATGAACAAAATGAATTCAGCCCACTTTCTCACTCGCATCTCTCTCTGCTTTCATGCAGAGCTTCAAAACTTTATTTTCTCCACATTTCTTCACTTCTAAATGCTATTAGGATTCAGAAGCATAGCTGGAAATCAGCATCCCTTGACTGTACACTGCTCTTGGCTCCATACCTTTTTAAAATGTAGAAATTGCTCTGAGACGTTCTGAACCCGTAACTTCAACCGACTAGCTACAGTACAAGCCCTGATCCTCATTAGCATATTCAACTGTGCAAATGTTTCTAAGCAAACAGAGCAGAAAAAATACTCCTGCTCTGTCACAAACAATGAATCCTAATATATAAATATAAATATATTTTTAAAAATTGGGTAAATGGAGACTTTTGTGTTAACTCAACCGTTACAATGTGGTAATAGAAGCTACAGTAGATATGCTACAGCTCTGGAAATATTGCTCATTTCCACTTCACCATGATATAGCAAATAAGCCATTCATCAGAAAAATAAAACATAACAAATGCATCTATTTTACCTTTATGAGCCTATGTGATATGCTAAACAGGCCATGCGCTATAAGCCTGATTTTGTTTGTTTAACTTTAACACAATGTCAGTTTCTATGGCTATTTTCATGGTGAGAAAATGTATACTGCAATTATATTTTATGAAACCATAATAATACATTTTTTGCAATACAAAACTGTGTTTGGTTTCTATAAGCCAGAGAACTTACTTCACGATGGATTGGCAAAAACAATGGCCTAATTAACCTGGTCTTGAGTCTGGCTTTTCTCTTGGTAGTTGTTAAATTGGTTGTTGTATCTTCCTCTCTTTGTATTTCAAGGTAGAATGAGCCAAGGTTCTTCTAATGTGAAGGTCTACAATGCTGCTATCTCTGCAGGGGTGGGAGGAAGATACACTCCTGTTTCATGTCCTTTATGAGCATCAAGCTGAGGAGCTCGAGCATGCATTAATCACATTAAACCATTATTTGACTGCAGAGAAATACCCCACAGCCTGTGTTAGCCCCCCTGCCATTAAGGAATTTTAAGACCTTATACATTTTCTTATGTTTGTATTTTTGTTTATGCCAACAACTTAAATTGTACAAACTTACATATAGAGATTTCACTTCAAATTAGAGCTGCTTTGGAATGAAAAAAATCGAAGCAATCGAGCATGAAAAAGCTCCAGGCTTGCTGTGCTTTTAAGTAGAGTGGCATAATTTGGCCCCAAATTATCACAACAATAATAATAATAATAATAATAATAATAATAATAATAATAATAATAAAAACTTCACTAATGAGTATTCAAGACCTTTTATGGTGATTTAGTCAACATGACCACAAAATAAATCACTAAGCGTCATGTTATAATCACTAACAATAGGACTTAATGTTTTATCACCTAATATCAGGTTGCTGTTACCAAACTGATGTGGTGTGGTAAGCGACAAACACATATAGGGCCGTATCATACACCCAGCGCAATAAGGTGCAAGACGCATTTGGCGTGATTTGTTGCTATATTCAGACCAGTGTAATTCTAATTTTCATGTTTTGCATCATGTTGTTTAAATAGCAAATTCATTTGCACTACTTTGTGGACTCATGGCTGTGCCGTCTATAAAAGAGGTGTGTTTTTTGCTATTTTGAGAAACTGAAATAGACCGCGTCGTTGACCAAGTAAAAGCTGGTCTAAAGTCCAGTGCAGAGTGAGTTAGTTATGCAGCTATGCAGGTTCAAACGCTTACACAATCGTTAATACACACAGCAATACAAAAATATCTTCACATATAAAAAAAATTAAAGGATTAAAATGTTACAAAAATTATTTACAACAAACTGTATATATAAAAAACACTACCTCCATGCCTTTAAGTTCATTCGTGACAATTAGCATTTTTATTATAATGTTATTATTTTTAGCAGTACTTTTTATTATATGCATATTTATGTTTGTTTTAATAAAAACAAGTTTAGATTTGTCCACCTGCCGGGTTTTGGAAATGTATGCTTAACCATATGGGGCATAAGAATAGGACGTATGTTTGGATATAACTCATTTTATTTTTACACACTTGTTATTATATATTATTGTTCATTTATTTATTTGCAGTAAATTATAACTGAATTTAAAAAACGTTTTGAAAAAAAAAACTTTGCTTAACAAACAAAATTTAAAATGTAGGCTAATGGATGTCTCCAGTGGAGTGAGTACAACACAGTTTCCTTATTCACAAAAGTAAAGGAGTAAAGAGTAAAAGTATAGTAAAGAGAAAATAGCGGCCGAATGGAGGAGGCTCTTTGTTTATTCTTGAGCAGCAAATGGTCTGTTTAACTGTTTTTTCGCTAGTGAAGCGTTCAATTTTTCCACTTCCAGTCCGCCATGTAAATAGCAAATGCGCCAAGGCGTGAAGCAACTGACTATCAAAGGAAATGGGAGATGAGACTCTGATTGGTTTAATGCACATTATGCTCAAAACACACCCATAACTGATTAAAAGAATAAGCACCTCTTTAGACCATGCGGCGCGGCGCAAAACCCTATTTGTCCGTACTTACAATAGCAAAAGTGGATACGGACATCTCCTTAATGCTTTTGCGCCATGCACTTTAGACTATGTGCCTAGATCGTTAAAATACAGTAGAGCCCAAAAACTGGTCAATATGTCTTCTTGCCAACATAAAAACAAAAACAGCTCCTTATAAAAACAAATGTATTAATGTAATAACTTTTTTATATCGACTTCTGTGTGTTTTTAACAGACCTGCTTGATGTCACAATGTCACCTGCAAGAACATGGCGTTCTTTATATTTGTATGATTAAATTTGATGATGTTGCAATGTAAATCAAGAGATCTTTCTAACTGTATAAACCTAGGCTGCTTCAGTCCAGTAAACATTCATCTTAAAATATTGCTAACAATTAGGCCTTTCACAATATCTATTTTTTAATGTACGATATATTGCACCAAAATATACCGCGATGAACGATATTATTGTCATTTTAAGACGTTTTTAGGCCAGTCATTATATAATGCCAGAAAGGAAATTTAACAGCATCATAACGCAAGTACACTTTTCAAAAGAACACATAATATTTTATTCTTAAGAATATTTAATTTAATTTAGTCATTTTAATAATTTAATGATTAGGTATTGGAATCAGAATGTGAAAACACATATCCTAAATGACTAATAATAAATGTTAACAAAAAAAAGCAAGGTAAAAAGTAACAGAGGCTGCGATATCTGCTACCAGATCTATTTTCAGTTGTCAGACACCCACATCAATATATACTTTAGTCATTTATGGTAAATACTATAGTGTTTTTTAAACCATACTAACACTGACACCTCCAATAGAGATAGAGAGGTTGTGCAATCAGCTAAAATGTTGCAAGAATTGTTTTTTTTTTACATATAGACGATTATATATTGCATCACCAAAAATTATTGAGGTCATGTCCATGTATTGTGCGATAAGTAGATATATTGATTATTGCGACAGGCCTACTAACAATATATAACTTTTCAGTAAAGCATTTACAGCAAAAGACACACAAAAAACACAACCTGAGGAGGGACATCTCAACACTTACACTAAATGTCCCCATACCTGTTAAAAACCCAATAATCCATCGACCTGAAGGTATATAGTAAATTGAATTAAACAGGTTTTTCCATCAAAGTTCAGATAAAGTTGATCTTTTAGAGGGCTTTGGAGTTTGCATCAGCAATGTTCTGATCTGTGAAATTACCCAGCATTCCTTCAGGACACCATGCAGCAAATAGATTCTAACGACACCAAATGAAGATAAAAAGAGTGTTTAAAATATAGTAATTGGAGGGTTACTTAAAACTGTGTTAGATAATAAAAGTGGCAGATTACAAGGCAAAAGTTAGACTTCTAATATACAATAGATGAGATTTCAGTGCACAACAACAGGGAGAATGTAATTAAAAAATTAGGGAGGACTTTGGTTAATTACGCTAATGAAGAAGCATGCAAACTGGGACCTATAATCGTCTTTTAAGCCGGATCTTTTATCACCCTTCGGGGTTTGTGAATACGGCAGGGATTGAGGTGTGATGTCTGCTGTGTGGAGATTGTGGCAGACATGTATTTTGCTATAAAGGAGTTATCCAGCTCTAAGGAGGGTTTTTATTAAACCAGCTAAAATAGTATAATCTGAATAGCTTTACTATTATTTGTTACATACAAAACTCAAAAGCCTGCAAACAATATTGAAAGTAGTACTCTATTCTACATCTTGGTACCATGTCGATACCTACTTTTTTAGAAAACATAATGGTACTGGTGGTATTGGGAACTTAGCAACTGCTTTCTACAACTTCTGTTTGTTGGTTTTTTTTCTTCGTATGAGCAATCTTTGAAGAGCATTAAAACATTTTCAGCATTACTTTTTGCAGCGTTGATCATTGCAGTCAATCAAAGCCATGTTTGTTTAGTGTGTTAACCCAATGGCTAATCAGAATTGTTTAAGTTAGTCAGACTGCAATCAATACGGCAAACGAATCTCGAGAATAGATTACAACAATAAAACAAACAAACAAACAAACAAACATTTCTTTAATTGTTTTTCAAACAATTTGAAAAATGAAAATATTAAATAAATATATTTTTGCTATGGTAACAAAATTAATCGCTCCAATGTTTTGAAAAACAAGTGGAATCTAGCGTGAACTAAAAAAACTTACAATCAATAATAATACTAATAATAGTATTTATATTTATAATAATAATCAATAAATACATCTATAAAGAGAATAACATATTATACTGTATTATGATGACCATTATAGCTACATTTAAAATAATGATATTAATACTTTCATTTTTAAACGCATCAAAGATTGCAACCATTTTCATTTTACTTAATCCCATAATGTAAGTGACACATTTATACAGGTTAGTAACTGTATTGTGACTCAAACAATAAGTATTATAAGACAACAAGACTTTTACCAGCAATATAAAATGATTAATTTGATAGAACAAAATCTGTGTTAATTCACTAATGAGTATTCGTAACTACAGTATAACATAAAGTTTTAACATCATAAACTGCATCTTTTTAAAATAAAATCATGACTAATGAATACTAATAAATCAGTAATGAACATCTGCCATAAAACATTATATGCATCACTTGGTTTTGTTGCATAAATACATTTATAGAATTGTTATGCTTGATTACAAATGATTATAAATTGAGCTATAATTTGTTATGGACATGGGGCTTTGTAGAAAGTGCTACAAAAATAAAAGTGCTACACTGATAATTGGTAACATATCAGAGACTGTAAGGAGCTGGATGTGTTTATATATATTGCATTTATTTATTTATTTTATATAATCGAAGACAGTAGGCTATTTCGCAGTCATAATCAGATCACGTTGCTAGAAAGGTTTGTAATGAACATGTATACACCAGTATTTATGTGTATAATAAAGCCTCTGTTTTGTGAGAAGTGCTACTCGTATGATATATGAACGACCTGTACAGCTTTACTGTAGACATTTTGAGCAAGAATGACGTTGACTGAAAATTTGTCGTACACCACGCCCACCAAAAAAAGTACCCTTGATACCCTTTTAGCAGTGGAAGCGCAAGCCTGATAAAGGTGACCCGTACCATACTGTAATGTACCACTCACAGGCCAAAACAGGCCAATAAAAATCACAACCAACACATCCAACTGTATCAGACAGACAGACAGACAAAGAACTAGACAGGAGGAAACAGCACTGCTATAGAAACACATGTATGGATGATGTGAAGAATGAGGACTTTCAGCGAGGTCAACTTGTCAGAAGCACAATGGCACACCACAGACAGTCATAAAGATGTGACCTTAAGAACATCAGCTGTGGATTTAACAGTAGCATGAATGCTGCATCTAAAATGCATTTAAAGATGCAATGTGTTTAATACAGGCGAAAGAAACACAGCACTCACCAGAACAGCACTAAACTGAAATTGTGATTAGTTCAGCTTAAAAACACAAAAAAGAGAAATCTAATATTTATATTTCTCTTTGTACCACTAAACCAGATGGCACTTCTTTTCAATTAAGAATTGATAAAGTTCAAAAAGAACTTTAAACACAGAAAATCCAAAATAAAAGTCTTTATTTTAAACAAAAGTCATATTTTAGTTGCAAATTTCATTAAATGTCACAGATTAAAACAAGTCTTTAACTGATGGTATGAACCTCACAATATTCTGAAACTCTTGGTAGAACAACTAAAGACACACCTTAAAAGGATATTTCACAAAAAAAAAAAAAAAATCTGCCATTATTTACTCACACTTGATTTGTTCCAAACCAGTTTGATTTTGTTTGTTTTGTTAAACAGAAAAAAATATATTTTGAAGAATCTTGGAAACAATTGACATCCATAATATGAAACACAAATACTTCAGATGTCAGTAGTTAACAGTTTACAACAGTCTTCAAAATACCTTCTTTGTGTTCAACAGAGTAAGTCAAGGTTGAGTAAATGATGGCAGAATTTTAATGTTAGATAATCTCTTTAACCCTTTTAATTGCCTGCTCTACCAAATGGTTGACCATGTTTTGAAAGTCATTTAAAGAATGACTGTTTAAATAATGGTATACACTTCATAGTATTCTTGATTTACAAAAAAAATATATATATATATTATCCTGTTGTACTACTACACATCATTTTGAAGAAAACGAGTTACAGGAGAATCTGAAGTATTTTATAGAATACTTCAAAAAATAAAGGTGCGTTAGTATTCAAAAATGTTTTATTTTGATTATGTTTTTAAATAAGTTGCTCTTACACTTCATATTTGTATAGAATATGTATTAATTCCAATACTTTTACCATAAACCAACATTATCAAATTTGGTAGAGGTTCATATTTTAGAAATTATGGGATGTGTTGAAAAAAATGCAGTAAATGTGTTAACTAGCAACATTAGGAGTTAAGCAATGCAATCCAAATTTCTTTTGTTGGTGGGGCAGTTAAAAGTTTAACGATATTTTAAGAGTACTATTTGCCTATATGAGCCTATATTTCACTTCTACATCAATGCTTCTTAACTCTTTGAAATGAAATAAAGACAAGCTAAACTTTATAGCAACATTGTTGTTGTGCAAAACTAGTAATTGTGGGGGGAAATTACAATTGGTAAAGAATTCAATAAACAAAAATAGGAAATGAAATAAAGAGGAAAACAAGACCACATGCAGTGCTATTACTGACAATTTATAGTACTTGACCTTAAACTCGACATGAGTAAACCGCCAGCTGCTATTTATTATTTATGGCTCAATTATGACGTTCATGTCTTGGTCTGGTGATACTGTAATGACCGTCATATAAGCAACGGCTTTAGCACCCACACACACACTGATCAGCAGAGAGCTCTCCAAATCAACGGTCAAACCTTCTTGACTCTCTAAAGACGCCAATGACGTAAATCAAATGCTCTCAAGCACACAGGATATGGAGCTGGAGACTGATTGCAATTACAGGAGCTCTGCAGATGGAGGACGAGGAGGAGATGAAGGAGAACACAGGTGGATGAAGAGAGTTTAACGTGTTATTCTGTGCTCAACAAATGGACTCCACCTGTGTTCTCTAGCCATCTTAAATATGCGCTGTCTCTGTAAAGGTCTTCAGAGCTTGAAGGAGCAGTAGGCGACCTGTGAAAATGCTAACTTAGCATAATAGCATTTAAAACGCACAGCCCTTTCTGCTGTCCAAAAGCCACGTCTCCTGAAGTCATGAATGCACACATCGAATAGATGAACACAGACATCCTTATAACATTAAATTATGTCATTCACAGTGAGAAAACTTTACAGTACTTTATAATACTGTACTTTGGTTAGATTTGCTGAAATCTATACAGAGACAAGAATTTTGTCCAACATAAGCGTAGTTGCTGACAGGACAGCGGGGTAGAGTAATAACCAGACTGTAATACATTAAGCTACAAGTGGGCATGGCCAAGCATCGCCATTTTGTTCAGCATCATCGTATCGACCAGAGGTAACCAAAAAAGGGCAAAGAGGCAGAGCATGAGGGAAGCTATAGATGCCTGCTAGCCTTTTACTTAGATGAGTTTTTCTTTAGGAGAAACGCTTAATACTTCATTACCTGTGACTCGTTTGTGTTCTGACCATTTGTGCTTGGTTGTGAACTATATCAATAAAGTGTTTAGTCTTTTAAAAAGACTGTTGTAATACATTGAGCCACTAAACATTGTTCTTATGACAAAAAAAGGAAAACGCTAACTACTTCTAAATACTTCAAATATAGTCTCTGTTACTAAATGCAAGGCTATTTATGAAATCCTGACAACACTGTATGACAACGTTGTAGATGAATGTTCTATAGCCTGAAGCTAATTAATCTGTCAGATTATGGAGTGCATTACAGGTTTAAAGAAAATTATAAATGATAAATTATGTTAAAACAAATACATTTATAGATATGGTGTATATATAAGAATTGCACTCGCCTGGGATATGGAGGCTACTTGAATGGTTTTTGAGCACAATCAAGTGCACACAGCATCTCATATTGTAAGAAAAAAATCCAAAAGGTTATGGACTGTGTAAAGCCACATAAAACAAAACAAATATATGATGTATATGTCGAGGTCAGCAGCTAATCAGTGGGAATGACGTGATGGCGACCGGCGAGGACTTCTGTAGCTATGATTCAAGTGGCCACGCCTTTTATTATGCAGGCTTAATATAACTTAATATAATATAATTTTTTTTTTACCTGCTAACAGTTGTCATGAAGTGTAGCATTAGCTATATACACCAAAATCATTTTTTTTGTACCAGGCTGTAAACAGGCTGTTTTTTGGCCATTTTAACATTGTGGTCAATAGAAATGTGCTCTATTATGGAGCCAGGCCTATAGCGGAATTTCGATGAATTGCCATTCAGATATTTCCGTATTAGCTTTACGAGGGTGTCTGGGATGTTGACACTTGGAAATAACAGGGGAAAAAAGAGTGCTAAAGAGAATATCCGGCCATCCATATCACTTTTTACATTATACTAACATTACCAAGACAACAACCGGCACTTTAACTTGCTGCTCCGCACTCGTGTAAACAGCCTTTCATCTCATTTTACGCTGAATTAAATGAATGCTTAGGTCTATTTAACTGACTATATTTTGATTAAATTATAAATTCTGTAAAAGATACTTTATGAAATTGAAAATGGTCACATAAATCTTTCCCTAGACTTTTTACAGTGACTGAACAACATATCTGTGCATACAACCCATTCGTAAAAGAACACTTTGCGTGACTAACATAGTTTTAAAACATAATGGTCAGACCGCGGTTTTGGAAAGCACAGCAAAATCATACAAAACAGCATGCAAAAGTAATATTGAAAGAAGTTCAGGTTGATGTTGTTTGTCTGCCGGTAAGACATCTTTCATCAGCAGCAAGTCATCATGCTGCACAACGCACAAATGACAGATTTGTCTGTGTGAATAGAGTGCACAGACTCACAAATCTACATTGGTTGACAGACAGTTTGGGCTACCTATCATCATTTTTAGTCTGACATTTTTAACTGGATGCAAGTGGTTTAGTCTTACTGTATGCTTTACCTGTATTTATATAAAAATACATTTAGATCATTAACATGAATCATTACTATCAGAACGCGAAGAGATTTACAACTAGCACAACATAAATGTTTCTGAAGACAATCACCTACTGGACCTTTAAATTGTAGGCAAATGGCCAACAATATATCAGACATGCATTTATTGGAGGATGCATTTATTTTGTCCAATAAAATTGTGTCTAGAATTACAATGTTAAACGTGTCCTTCTGTGCTCAACCAATGAACTATACTTTTGTGTCTAGCCATCTTTAAATGCGTGCTGTCTCTTTAAAAGTCTGCAGAGCTTAAATTATACGTAAATAGCTAATACCTCAGACCGTCGTGAGGCTGCATTTATTTTGTCCAATAAAATTGGGCCTAGAATTAGAGTATCTCTTTCCCTAACATCACATTATTTGTTGGTGTGTAAAGTTGTCATAAAGTTTATTGCCTAATTTCCTTTCCCAACCAACTGGTTGTAAAAGACTCTGCTGGAATTATTCTTATAGGAAAAGACTTTATTTCTGTATTGTAAAACAATGTTGGCCAAATCAGTCATTCCCAAAGGGATCCATGAAATCAGGAGTTTCACAGGAGGGTGAAACTTCACTGAAATTTCACTCATGTTCAAGTATTGGAGATCAGGATTGCTTAATATTGTATTAAAATTCACATTTGCATTAAAATACTGACAATTTCATTACAATATGAACACAAAATCTTGCCTAATGTGACCAATGTACGCTATGAATGAGAGTTGTGGAGACACTGGTGTTGATGTATGTTGTAAACTGTTATTGTCTGTGTTAGATGTTATGAACAATGTTTTTTTAAATCTGGTATTGAGTCTGTAATAAAGTTTGAATAAAAGATATACATTTTAAGCTCTAAAAATTTAATTCTATTTTGGTTAATTGTTGCATATTTTACACAAAATAGTACAGTATTTTAAATTCAGACATTAATAAGTTAATGGCCAACATAAAATTATTTAAACTGGCCACATTTTTAATATTGTGATTTTCCAACTTTTGCTTGTTGCAGTTTCATGCACTGGAATGAAGTGGTGTAGAATTTGGTTTATAATTATGAGAAATTAACTAGCAGTTTGTAAATTAAAATAGTTTAAAAAGAAAATGGCAATAAAACATTACATTATTAAAGCACACATAATTAAACACTAATTTCAGACACACTGCAATAATCTTTGTGTTGTTTACTACTTCAAAACATCATTTTGGGGTCTTTACACTGAATTGTAAATAAATGTAATAAGCTGTCATCAGAAACTACGACTGCATTTTACCATGTGAAAAAGAACAGAAAATAAACTCAGTTCCCAGATTCAACCGAAAAACAGAAATACAGACAATGTCTATATTCTGCAAGTAAACAATTCATAAACATGATTTGATTATCTTCAAATGTGGTGCTCACCTTGCCGAGAAAAAGTGTTATTTACAGAAGCTAACTTGTGGCCAGTGGGCAGAGGAATCTGTCTCAGGTGGGCTCTGTGTTTGAGATAAGCTGTTCTGCCCATCTCTATTATTCAAAGCCTGCTACCGCCAGTGGCTCCTCTTCCATAATCACAGAGCATTTTCTCTGCCAGCCACACAGTTGCTCGAGTCGAGACTGGTGGGACATTCAGAGGCACAACAGGAGTTGTGATAGTGACATCACATGACCTTATCTAGTGCGGGCAGAAACTTCACAATTTGCTCAACATGCCAAAGGCCAGTTCATTACTGCAAGCCAACAGACGGACAGATGTTATCGCTTCATCACTACAGTATGATGCGAGACAATTACCACTGTAGCTATCACAGAAAATCAAGATTATTTATGGCATAGTGCAAAAAAGAAAAATTGGTGAAAGGGTGCATAATGCTCAGTAGAGAAACCATAACCAATGACATACAGAGGCACGATGAAAACATGAAAGTTTTGACAGAGTACAATATATAAACTGAGCTAACCAATTTTCCATTCAATTTAGCATGAGCAGGAACCGGAATTTGAGATAGTCTTTTCTTTCCTATTCTGACCTGTATCTGAGTGAAATGAGGACAGCAGTTTATTTTGTGTATGTAGAACTGATTGGATGGTTGTGGTCTCACTGTAAAAAAACCCCAAAACAAAACAAATAAAAACAACTGTACAGATGTGGTTGCCAGTATTTACCTTTTAAAATATGGTGCAAACCATAAATGAAATTTCAAATTTTTACATTAAACTACCGTATTCTATTAATTTATAGTCTAAATACACCAATGTTTTGAAGTAGAAACATACAATCACATGGCAGCAACTCAATGCATTTAGGCATGTAGACATGTTCAAAACGATCTGCTGCTGTTCAAATCAAGCATCGGAATGAGGAAGAAGTAATTTAAGTCACTTTAAACGCGGCATGGTTGTTGGTGACAGACGGGCTGGTCTGAGTATTTCAGAAATTGCTGATCTACTGAGTTTTTCACGCACAACCATCTCTAGAGTATAAGAGAATGGTCCAAAAAGAATAAAATATCTAGTGAGCGGCAATTCTGTGAATGCAAATACCTTGTTGATGCCAGAGGAGAATGGCCAGACTGGTTCAATCTGATAGAAAGGCAACAGTAACTCAAATAACCGAGGTGTGCAGAAGAGCATCTATGAGCGCACAACACATCGAACCTTGAGACGAATGGGTTACAGCAGCAGAAGACCACACCGGGAGCCACTACTGTCAGCTCAGAACAGGAAACTGAGGCTACAATTCGCACAGGTTTACCTTAATTAAGATCGGATAAGCCTTGCCTGGTCTGATGAGTCTCGATTTCGGTAATGAAGTGGGAGATATTTTTTTGGCACACTTTGGGCCGATTAGTAGAAATTGAGCATTGTGTCAATGCCACAGTCTACCTGAGTATTGTTGCTGACCATGTCCATCCTTTTATGACCACAGAGTACCAATCTTCTGATGGCTACTTCCAGCAGGATATCACGCCATGTCATAAAGCACTAATTATCACAGACTTGAACATGACAATGAGTTTACTGTGGACCAGTATTGGTGGATTTCATGTGAATGAAAGATTGCGCCTGGATATTGACAGAAACTATGTAAAGAGGGAGGATTTGTTTTTCATTAGGAATTATGAAGATATTTCAACCACCAAATATATTGAAGTGACAGTTCAGCCATCATCTTTTGAGTTCAACAGAACAAAATAAATAAATAAATAAATCTAACTGGTTTGGGAAAAAGTCAAGGGTGAGTAAATGATAGCGGAATTGTTATATTTGGGTGATCTGTCCCTTTAAATGCTGCAATATTACATAAGACAATCTGAAATTTGATTTCACGGTGACTCACTTCGGTTTGTAATGTGAGAGAAATGACAGGAGAGGAAATGTTGGACGAACTTTCCGTTTAAATCTGTGTTTTGTGTGTTAAATTGGACTGGAACCTGAATTCATAGTCATTGTCATTTTCTGAAATGCTCTTCTCCTTACCCTGCAGTGCCTCAGTGCACATCATTTTTCATTCTTAAAGAAAATTCATTCATTGCATGTGAAAAACTACAGCAGCTCCAAAGAAGACGATACAATTTAAAATCAAGAAAGTTCAGTTTCTCTATAATGAGATAGAGAATGGACATACCAGACACACAATGTTTCCATGGCATCATATCCAGCTAAATCAACCATTTCCTGCCATTTTTTTTACTCAGAATGGGGTGGTGGAGGAAATCAAGCTACATTTATTAGAATAAAAATAACACGTGAACTTAAACCTCTAGAGATGAATGGCCTTTCAAACACTAAACTCTTTGTTTAGAGTGGTGTAAGAAGAGAAAATCATTTTCATGAGTTTCTGCTGAATAGCTGGTGTGTCTCTGGAAAAGACTGAATTAAATTACGTGGGTTATACATAAATGCTGTTACACAATATATACATTAAGAAGCAATATTGCTAATGGCACAAAAAGTTGCTGTCTTCTCATTTCATCTTAAAGAGCAAAACATTATACATTTAAGGGCTCCAGATGGCAACTATTGGCCGATATTCATATAAAATTTTATTATATCACTGATAATTACATTAAAAGAGTAATGTGATTATTGTAGCCTATTTTTGGCTCATAAGTCATATTAATTGTTCATCTGCATTTGCGCTAAATGTATTCAGGTTTTTGTTATTCATAACAAATGCAAAATAAACCATACAATTAGGCTACTTCTTATGGTAATGAGGCTTTTACACACTCACCATGATCTACAACGTAAAATTGTACTGTTTTTCTTGATGAATTTTTAAAAAAATATGAATCCTAATTTGCATGCCTGCTGCTCTTAACTCAATCTACAGTCGATTGTGAATTTTTAGGAGACAAAACCGCTTTCTTAACATACTATAAGATGTTATAATTATGAAAAACTAATGTTGCTGCTACCATCTGAAAAACTCAGACGTGGCTCTAGCAGCAATGCCTTTAAATGTTAGCCTGAAGCCCTGAACTTGTTCATCAGAATGTGATATAAGCCGATTTCATTTTTTTTGATTTTGCATCTTTATGTATATTAGTTGCATTTTAAATCAAGGCCAAACATCACAGGCTACAAAAGACAGATGGGAGATGGAAGCAAGGAAGGTTTATGAGGGCAAAAATTGCAGAGCTTTCAGTTTTAAACGTAATTAATGCAACTGATTAGAAAATTATTAATGTAGTTGGGGGTGTCAAGTTTAAGGTCTCCTACAAATGATTTGCTGTTTTTAAGGTTCTCAAACAATTGGTTCAAAATTTTGCCTTTCTAAACTCTTTTTTTTTTTTTTCAAAAACTACTTTATTTCTGATTGTTCAGTAGCGCGCTATGAGACGTCGAGTGCTTAGATGCTACACTGTAAAAAGTGATTAGTTACTTAAAGCAAGTAAACTAACTGCCTTAAAAGCAACACATTGACTTCACAAAGATAATGAAAGTAAACCCATTGTAACTTGGAACTGTAACATTGACTTAATTATTTTTATTATGCTAATTGTACTCACTTTTTTTCAAGTGAACTAATCCTTTTACAGTGTCTATTTACAGACTATTTTAGCACGTGTTTTGAAATACAGTAAATATTACAATATTACATACTTTATGCTTCATTAGGTTTATAAAATCGGTCTGGAAGGGCAAATTTACTTCAGTTAATGGAAGTCATTTTGCTAGATAAAGAGAAGTTGGGTAAAAAACAACAACAAATATAATAAAGGTGTATTGGTTAATATTAGTAAGAGTGATATGTTTACTTTTATTTTTTTAAAAAGGGGAGTACAATTTGCATAATTAAAAAAATTCTAAAAAATACCAAAAAAATAATAATTGTAAAGTCAACTTGTTGCTTTTAAGGCAATTAGTTTGCTCACTTTAACTTTTTGCAGTGTATTGGGTTCCACACAATTTGTTAATGTTGTCGCAACAAATTTAATAAGTTAGCTTAATTGTTTTTAAAAAACAGAAGAATTGTGCTCCATTTAGCTCATTTTTAAATAAATAGTTTGAACAAGCATGCATTTCAGCTCTGGAGATCCCCAGATCTGGCAAATGCAGGACAAGTAACAAAGGCATTGATTTTGCCATCTCAATAAAAGCACACACTCAAAAAAAAAAAAAAAAAAAAAGACTTTTCAAACAACTTATTTTATTTTACTTATTTAAATGAGTTTAAACAACACAATTCTAAAGTTTTTTTTTTTTTTGCTTTATGTTCAATCCACTTAAGATTTGTAAAACAAATTAAGTTTACTTAATGAAATTGTTAGGACAACATGAAGGAATTGTGTGAAATCCAGCAGTTTTCACAGTGCAAGTCTGATTTACGTAGGAATTAGTTGAACTCATAGGCCAATTAATATTTGCGTTAATTAATCCCCTCTGAAAATGACAGTTTTAGAGAATGTGTTCAATGCATAAACAAAAAAGAGAGAAAATAAGTTATTAATTTAAAAGCATTCAAAGTTTTTGTAAAGAGTGCTAGAATAAATGTTTAGTCTCAGCAAATAATGCTTCTTGGCATGGCATTGACAGCACGATCCTAACTAAACTGTAATTACTGGTGACTCATTTTGACAGTTCTGAACGGTTTTCCCCTTAGGAGACAGTAACTAGTTAGCGTGATTTTTTTTTATAACTCTGCAGACGTTTTACATCATAAATAACTTAATTACACACTATATGAAATGTAATAAATAAAAAGTAACTGTACATCGTGAAATAAAACAGTTATGACACAAATTATGAGGAAAATTTGTAGCATCTACTGTCTCACAAAATATTGTTGTTGAAAGAAAACTTATACCTGATTTGGTCATAATAACTGTGCTATTGAAACAGCACTAAATCAGACGGACATGACAGCAAAATTAAAAGGATTAGTCAGTGCTTCCCACTGGTTTGAACGATATTTGCGGTGGTGGCCGGATTAAAACACACCATTTACCCACATCACATAAAAAGTTAATTATATGTAACAAACAAAACAATTTAATTTCAAACAACAATTTTATTTATTATGACACTGTTATATGCTGTTTTTTTTCAATGGTTAAAGAAATAAAGACAGTTAAAATAGAAAAGAAATCCACTACTTTTCTTACTCTTATGCTATTTAGAATGTGCAACCACTGACAGGTAAAATCTGCTTTTCTCTCTCTCTTTCAAGCTTAAAGCAAACTTGAATGCCAAAGCATTTTAGATGTATAAAAATATGTAATATATTGACATCATAAAATTAATAAAATATTCGGCAAATGAGAAATAGATGACAGAAAGTTGAATAAAAACAAACTATCTCTAAAAACTAAAATAATTACAAGATTAAGTGGTGTTGATTATTTAAGTAAGGCAAATGCATTGATTAACCATTACTAATGGTGTTTAGCTGGTTTAGACCAGTCATTTCGTCCTCTGCGTGTATATTAAAGTTTTTCTGAGTCATTTAGATTCAAGAATGAATTTTTGAAAGTTTCTCTCGCGCATGCTGTCAGCTGCGAAGCCAAGCCAAAGTAGACTTAAGTAAAAAAGTGATGCAAAAACGCATAACGACAGCTTTAGAAAGCCAAAGCAAAATCAAATCCTGGTAATTTTAGGAGCTTTAGAAACCCCAGCCAGGTGATTTTAAGTCCCAAAAAGGTGCCTCTCTGTGGGTCTCTGCAGAGCACATGAGATTACCTGTGGGACAGTTTATGCACACACAGAACGAAAAGGGTAAGCGAAAGAAGATTTTCCATTACTTATATAATAATAGTAAAAAAAAAAGCTTTACTAAATATACTTGGGCAGCCGTTTATATATCTTGGCGGCCCGCCCAAGTAAAGGTTATGTGTGGGAAGCACTTTTAGTTTACCCAAAAATGAAAATTCAGTTATTAATTCCTCACCCATGTGTCGTTTCAATCCAATTATAAATTCGTTCGTCATCAGAACACAAACTAAAATATTTTACATTCAATCCAAGAGCTTCCTCATCCTCCATAGATACCAACAGTCACAAGACATTCAAAGTTCAAGAAAGGAACAGAAAACTCTGTGATAATTTGAAGCTCCATGAGCAATTTTGTGCCCCAAAAAACTGCAAAAACTATTTTGTTTGTCTATGTCTCCCACGTTAGATCAGTATGCACATTTAGAAAGGGCAAAACACTGCTTACATGTTGCGCTGCAGACTCTAACCGCAAAAAGCTGTACTGCCTGTAATAAACGAACAATACTTTAATTGTTGTCGGATGTAGACAATTGACAATATAGGAAAAAAGTCAAAAAAGTGCGACTAAGTAAGTTGCAAAGCTCCAATGCGAAATAAAAGTGGCAAAACTCCTTGTAAGACATTGTTTTAACCTTTAGAACTCCAGAAGTACTGAAAATTACAGCTTCAGCATGGGTTTGCTGTCAAGAATGCAATAAGTGTTAACCATTTTCCATCCTATGATTTTACAGATTCACCTCTAGAAAACAACACAAAAGAGTGGAAATGGTAAAAGGAAAAAAACACGTGGAGAAAGACAGGTGAGAAAACCAGGCTATTCGAAAAAGCTGTAATCACAGGATGCAAGTCATTCTGGAGCCAAACAGACAATCTCAGACACTCAAATAACTTTTTCTTCCCTTCACTCGTGTCATTGTTCACTGCTCTTGACTCCTAACGATTACACTTCTGCATTCGTTCAGTTGCCAAAGGCAGTACAAACAGCGCTGTGGTCTCTGAATTACTGCTAATGACTGCCGGGAAGCAGAGAAGCTAGATAAAATGGGATGGGTCTAATTTTCCGGTAGAAGATGGGTGCAGTATGAGGCGTATGATAAAAGACTAGCCTGCTTTCCTGTCCATTTAGAAGCTCTAGACAGAATGAGCTGGCCCGCAAAGCAGCTCCTCACACATGCCGATCTGACAACATCCTGCCGACTACGCCAATGTCGGACAGAATTCTGGGCAACGGGTGGGTCATTTGTACTTGGACAGGAAGATGTAAGAGGACACGACCCCTCCTTCTGCTAGATATCTGCTTCCAGACATTACCATGGCAACTGACAGTGTTATTTGCCGAAGACAGTGGCGGTTTCGGGAGTACAAGGGCCTGCTGGAAATCGGGCACAGCAGTGTTGCTAATCAACACCACTGAAGCAAGAGGTTTCAAGCCTAATCGCTGAGCCTTTAGTCACTGAAGTACTTCATGTACTTCATTTTATAGGGTACATTGTGTGCCATAATAATATTCATCAATCCAGTTTCAGCAAGTGAAAAAAATATAGAATTATACTCTCAATAAAAATATAGACGTAAGACAGATTTAGACAACATTAGAGAGAAATAGGCCTTTTGCATACACAGAAAAAGTTTTAGACCTTTGAGTGTGTCTCGTGAAGAATAAAAGCGTTGTTTATATTTTTGTTGAGTGTAATTGTATATTTTTAATAATTTTTTTTACCAACAGTGGATATGACATACCTGAGCACATTCTCTGTTGCACACACTTCGCTGGTGGACGTTTGGGATGTTTCCTCCACAACAGCTGCCAAAGGCGGGACGTGATCGGTTGCTGGAGGCTTCTGCTTGCTTGTGTGGGGCCGAACTTCCTCCTCTTCCTCCTCCATCCTCTCCTCTTTCCCTTTCCCCTCACTTTCATTGTCACTCTCTTCGCCAAGGATGTCATCCACCTGGCCAAAAGAAGTCCAACGCATAAATTAGCATATGCATATACACCTTGGCAAGGTCTGCCATTTGACCAATGTGCACTTAATAAAAAATGGTTAAGCCTGTGAATTGCAGTGCTTGTGCAAACACATACATTACTGAAAAGAAAGCACACAGCACAAATTTACATATTCTAAATGCAGAGTAGACACCGTCAAATGCAATGGTAAAGCAAAGAATAAAAAAGAACTTTGCAGTGCGTTTCTGTGTCTTGCATGTTAAATGCAAGTTGACTGCAGTTCAATTGAGCGCTCCAGTTTCAATATTACGTCCCAACACTTGCAGTCTTGGCCATGTGATTACTTGTCATAATACATGCCATATTTCCTGTACTTGCCCACAAGTCCTAGATGGCATAAACATCGCAAGTGTGCACGCAGAACTACTTACCTGACGGGACACACTTATAAAGTGCAAAAATGTTATTCCAGTCGAGGCAGAAAATAAGAAAATTGTTATTTTAATATTTTACCCTAAAGAATGGCAATGCACAGCTGTTCTAACTTTGACTATATTGTATCTTATATTTAAAAAAACAGTTAAAACAGACTATTAACACCATAAATTGTTGCAGTTAAAAACATTTTAGAAAATATTTATACATATATATACCTGAGATCTACACCAATAAAATGTGGAACACGACATCATTAATATACAATATAAACTGAAACGTTTCCACAACATCTTGTGAGATTTATACAAACAGCAGATGATTTTTTTTTCCAGAACACGGTGCATGATGGGATACACTCAGCCTTTCTCAACATTTCTCTGAAGCATGTTGTATATATGCTTCCTGCATGCCATTCCTGTTGTGTGTATGTGCTCAAAAGTGGCCAAAATCACAAGTGTGAAAAATTGGACAGGCCTAATATAGCAAGGGATTCTGAATTCTTCATCTCTCTGCAGGGTCAAAATGGACTTTTACCATTAAGTTTAATGAAAATAATATTAGCAACTTGCCTTAAAATTATTTTGAACTGCTGATTTGAGCTATGAAAGTTACAATCTGTGTTTGTAGCATGTTGAACTCTTTGAGAAAAATAAATAAATCAATTTGTTTCGATATGACAATTTTAACACGCATGAACGTCAGCACTCAAGTGTTTAGCCTCGGTCTCAAACTTTCACTGATACATGTTTTGCTTTCATAAAGGCAAACTGGGGGCTCAGACCACCCCAATTATTCTTAGCGAGAGCCTTTAGACAGCAACTGGCAAAAATGATCAGCAACTTCACATACGACTGATCTCTCTACTAGCCCAATGTAATTGCTCTCTCCTCCTCTTGGGAATAGCAATCACACACACCATTTTCCCCCTTCTGCTTATTATTACAGTGAATGGAGCCACTGAAACGGCCTGCAGAAATATGCCAACCCCATATACACAGGTTATAAATGAGCTCAAGCAAGGGTGCTTAAAAGATAGATACGCTGAACTTTTTTTCCAGTTTAATCTGACAGATAAGCGTAATGAGGGGGAAACATTTAATTAAAAGTAGACTTGTGTGTGAGGGGTGTTATCTAAAAGGATCTTAGTAGATGGAACAATCCCCAGGCACCCATGGGATGCAATTATGAACGGCAATATACAAAATCTAAGAAGAGAATTAAAGTCATACTTTATGGTACGTTTTAACACAGAAGGAGTCATTAACTGTGTTTACCAGCAGGCGAACAGGTCAACAGCAGTATTATTGTTGCACTCACAAATTCTTTAAATAAAAAATGATCATACCTGATAACAATCAATAGGTTTTTCTTTCTTTTTTGGTTCTATTTGCTTTTTATCATAGTTATTGATATCAATATTGTTGAAAAACTGGAAAGAAGACAGTATTGCAGTGTGTTGTTACTTTTCGAAGCACATCATAAAATCTTGTGACAGTTTTACTTTCACAAATAAACAAACAAATCATTTGCAGTCTTCAACCACCAAAAATGAGAGCAGTAAGCAGGAACTAGGGCTGACAATATATCGTTTCAGCATAGATACCGCAATGTGTGCATTCACAATAGTCACATCCCATGAGTCTGAACTATAGTTGAACAGGAGCCACAGCAAAGTTTATCATAACAGAGTGAAAATATGATTTTCAGGCCTGTGACTGTGAGCATTTTCTGAGTTTAAAACATTTGGCCACAAGAAATTATGACGTTTGGAGATGTAACAAAGATGACTTGTATTTAATTATTTTTATGATGAAGACGATGAAATGCTATTTTACATTTGTACTGCAATAAGTGCTTTTCTTACTTCTAGTCTAAATATCTATATTTCAAACTGAAAACAATATTATTTTACTTACTCTGTTGACATATTATTTTGCTTGTTTATTTTGCAAAAATACTCAAGTTAAAGTATTATTTCTGAAAACAAAACAATAGTTTTATGTGTCTAGAAAATGTTTCTTGATTTAAAAATTTGAATATATGGAAAAGCATTTTTTGCAGCGACTGTTTATGACTCCGCAGAAAAAAACATTAAATATAGCAATTTAAACTATCTGGGGAAATTGTGTTCATATTGCAATATATATCGCAGAATTCTTTTTTTTCAATATTTCAAACATTTTTCCATTTTTCTAATTCAAAAGGAACTAAATGGGACTATACTAAAGATCTGCACCTCTTAAGTGACTTAGTGCTGCCTTAACACACAGGTACACTATAACTAGAAAAGCAAAGAAACTTATAAAGGAAAACCCATGGATAAAGCGAGAGATAATTTCCCAAAAGCTCTGTCATAGAGATACAAAACTGCTAGGATGACAGCACTGCATTTTGCCAGTTGCACCACAGCATGTAATACAGTGTGTATGCACTGACAGTGAATCGGTGCAAAAAAATATACAATTGAACACACAACCTGCATTGATGACTAAAAACAACAACAACAAACAAACAAACATTACACAGATTGTATTTATCCCATGATGCAAATCCAACCCAAATGCACTCTTGAAAACAAACACTCGCTCCAGGGCTGACAGCGGGTCATTATGGTACATATATGTAGGTGAGGCAGCCACATATTTGAGTGTGTTTTATTAAAACGTTTCATCACATTCCCCAAAGATACATGTGTTTATAAAGACTAAGGTCAAAGCCTTTAATAAAACATCATTTAACAAATACAAACTAATAATCTTTCACTGCATCTGCTGCTATCTTCATTCTGTATAAATATTATGACTCCGGATAGCCAAGGCCCACATTAATAGGAGAAAAATCACAAGTTATTGTGAAAACAAAAATTAGAACATCTGCTCCTGTATAAACACAGAATATGAAATGCTAAAGTGACAAGGTGGTTGTGGCTCCAGCCTTTGTGTCACTTGGCTTAACAACAGACATTTGTTTGGTATCGGGCAGATCAGCAAGTCATTATGCATTCAAGCTAGGGGCTTTATAGGGTGGCAAACTATTAAATCAAAGCCATTCAGCTTGTATGAGTCACAAAACAAAACTTGGCATCATCATACACAAGTTAATAAAAGCAGAGACCTTCAATGAAAAGACCCAATTCACTGACAGGCAGAGATATATTGGGAAAGAGGTGGCAGGTCACCGCTCACCTATGGGGCTTTTTAAATATTTTACAATTTACTTCCAGACACATTTTGACAAGAGTGCAAAGTTATCTGTGAAGTTACTTATATTACATGTCTTCTCTACCTTAAGTCTGGACCGCTAAAATGTCACAAAGTAAAAAGAACCATAATAAAGTTTGTCATAATAATCTCGATCTCAAGATGAGAAACCAGACTATAAAGATAAACTCACACTATCTTCACCTTGCCGTGTCATATTTACCACAGTTCCTAATTATTACATATTTCTTCAATGAGCAGGTTATTAGGTGACAAATTTGCGATGTTAAACAAAAACTCCCATGATTCTCTGTGGTAGTTCAAACAGAGTAAAATTCATAAAGTTCTTCATTCTTTGGCACAAGCACAAGAGGCATGCCTTTGTAAGTGGCGGGCAAAAAATGAAAAATGTATTATGTGCTTCTAACAAAAATCACTTCATAATTACAACATCTACTTTATTAGTAGTGTGAACTTTCCAGAAATATGTCACCATCTTGTATCAAAAGGCAAAGTTGAGGGAACAAGAAAATCTCCAGCACACTGCGATTTTCTGGCGCTCATTTTCAGCCCAGTGAGGAGTCAAGCACTGATATATTAAAAAAAGTAATTCAATTACACGTCTCATCACTCTTACAGGGTAAATCCATTACATGCTGTATGTGACTGTCTGAAGTTTAATGTGGTTGTGTAAGAGGGACACCAGCAGTGCTACGGCTCAATGAGGACACGTGGCTAGAAAAGAGTTGAAGATTGCATCTGTGCTTCAAAATGGTATCAAGTCACATTTTTTAGTATTTCTACTTTCACTATACAGACTGATTCGAAGCAGCAACACAGTATCAATAAGTAGAAATCAGTATTTTATGTTGCAAAGGTTTTAACTTGTAAAACTAATACTAAGACCCCTTCGTTTTTCATGATTTTTTGCGATAAAAATTATTTTTTGGCGGTAATTTTGAAAAAGGGTATTTGGACTTGATTGATTTTCATTTTTTATATACACGATTGTGCCATCAAACTATAAATGCAAACTAATAAATGCAATATCACACTCGTAGCAGTGGGATATAGCTGTATATCAGAACTGGTGGGACGCCTAATACGGCAAATTACATATGTAAGGGATAATCAACGGCTTGCCGTGAGTTAAAGGATTTTAATGCACGACGTGGACCACACGATGCGCAGCGGAGTGTGGTCACCTCCGCGAAGTTTAAAATAGTTTTTTTCTTTGCAGCACAATATTTGTCCAAATTTTTGTCCGTTTCTACATGTTAGATTTTCTAGTCCCTCCACTGAATCAGCTGTGACAGGCTGACAGGCAAACAGAGAGAAGGAGAGAGCATGTGCGTGCTGTTTATACCTGCTAATATTATTAAGATGCGATTTCATCAGTCCGATCACAGGTGGACAAATAAGACATTCCCAGTCACACCTGGAGTGTGTTTCCAGTCACACGTTTCTTTCGTCTACTGTCTACCACGTCACTGATGAGGGAGGATCTGTATAACAGCTTTTTCCCCCCTTAACATTACCTTTAATACTGCGAAAGCTGGCCTACCTACAGTATAGCAGAATTTCCGCGATTTACATTTCATAATAAACATACAAATCTTATAAAAGGTTCAAATTTTCAAGTGTATTCTAGAGTCTTTGAAGCAAACAATTATATTTCAGAAATCTCTGTTGTTAAATATAGGTCAATTTTGCATAATGAAAAAACATCAGGACAGGTAGGAGAACATTCTGCTTTATTTATCTTCTTTAAAACAAAAACAATTAGTCTGAAGCATGTCAAATGCTCAAAACCCCCCAACTTCACATGTAAATCACTCGCGCTTTTGCTTATTGCACAGGCTGCAAAACCATTCCTCCCCTCTTCCATGTAATGTAATGATTGTGAGTGTGCAGGTGACATGCATAAATGGGTGACATGTCATTTTTCGAGAGACACTCAAATTCATCACGTGCGTTGCAAAGGCAACGTCTTTAAGTCATGTAAAACAATAAATTGCAAACTGAAATAAATATAATTTGATTATATGGTTTAGAATTGGATGTTTTATGAGATTGTTTTATGCGATCGTGGAATCGCAAACAACTAGGGGGTCTGAATTTAATCTGCAAATCAGCTCTTGTCATTATCTAGTCCTCATGTCTCATCTAATACTGCCAGTGCAATCAAACTAAATATTGAGCTGAACAAAAAAAACAAGGAAAAAGCAGTGTGATTTAAGATTTAAAACTGCTTCAACAGTCAAAATATATGCAATGATTTAATCCATCTCCTCCTGCTTGAGAACCAGAAAACATCATAATGCATTGAAGTGAAAATTGCAAAAATGGTCATTTTTCCAGCAAACTGAAACATGAAGGTAGATCTACGGTCAGCGCATGTCCAACAAAAATTGTGAGAAGGCTCCTGTACATTTATTGCCCAGCTCAATACACTTAAGTTGACTGAAGGTTCAGGGTCATTTGACGGTTCATTTGGGTACTTTGTGTGTACAGAGGACTTGCCTGGGGTGCTATTTAGAAAGCATTGGACATCACACTTAACAGCGTGGCTTGATGATAAAAAAAAAAACTGTGATAAATGTTATTGTTTGGAATAAAAAATAGCTCAGCATGATATGCATAAGCTTGTATGTGACAGTGGTGAGGATCAACCACTTTAAATCTGATGCCATAATAAAAGGTGGACCACCCACTTTGAGTACCTGGAAGATAGCTGTCCCAATACAAAGTCTCTACATCATCAAAGTCTCTACATTATCAAATCAAGCGTTCTGTTCTAATGTTCTTTAAAGTTCAGTTGGTCATCAAAAAAAGAATCCAAGGTCCCTGACGGTCCTGGAAAGAGTTCTGGTCAAGGTGCCAGGCTGTATGGTGAAGCTATGGTAAATTGTTGGGTTACCCAAAATTTCCAACAGATCTGTTTTGACAAGATTGAGTTGAAGAAAATGGTGCTTCGTTCATCAGATAGTATCTGTTAGACATGCTGATTTCCAAGAAGCAATTGCTGGATCATTCGGTTGGAATGAGACGTAGAGTTGGGTGTCATTAGAATAGCAGTGGTAGGAAAAGCAATGTTTCTGAATGACAGGGCCAAGTGATGCCAATTAAATAAAAAAAGAGTTGTTGCACCTGAAAGTTGTAGTGAATGAAGGAGCTCAGTCTGAGAGACCCTCACCTATGGTCATGATGAGTTTTGGGTATGATTGGGGAAAAAAGACATCCAATTTTGGACATCCAGATAATACACTTGGAAGTACAGCTGCTTCTTAGCATCAAAAGAAGACAGTTGAGGTGGTTCAGGCATCTGGTCAGAAAGTCTCACAGAAGCCTTTTGGTAGATGTGCCCCAGGCTTGTTTAGCTGTTGAAGAGACCCCAGGTAAACCCCGCAATGAAGTAGACACATTACATTTGTTGGGTGTCCAAAAAAACTTGAAATCCTTCATTAAAAAAATGGAAAAACTTGATGGAGGGTGTGTCCCGTCTTAGCTAAGCAGCAAGAGAATGAGTAAAGGTCACGCTTTAGTGTTTTTATAGTAATTTGTATTTTTTCTACCTCATGATGGGTTCCTTCCTGGCAACAAGACTTAAAATTATAATCATAATACTGCAACATTGGTCAGATTAACACGACTTCAAAAAGACCATGCTTTCATGCCATTTTTAGGAAGACAGAGATGGCTGGATTAGTCAAAGCATATAAGAATATCCAATGGAAGTTGTGGAAAAACTGTACCTAAATTATTTTTGAATTGTTAAACCATTCACATTATTTGCAAATATTTACAAGCTACTACTTGATTCTACGAAAGTGTAATTCTTTTTAATTTGTGATAATTAACTCTTTGTGATTGATGTGTCAAATAAGATAAAGCAGGAGACCAGTTAGTAGATATGTGTTTGTATTGAGCTGTATGAGACTCAAAAGGGTGTCTGACTGTGTGAGTGTGACTTTAAATTTCCAAAACCAGACCTGCGCATGGCTACCCCTATGTCAATATGCACATATCTAGCAGAAAACAAATTAGAGAGGAAATTTCTCTGCACTGAGCATGAGGGCATAAAGGCTTAAAATGAATGTGGTGCAAATCGTCAAGGGCCATGCAGATTTGCTCGCCTAAGCCTTGGACACAAATAATAGTCAACACCCACTAATTTGGAACTTTCCATAATATGGCAGCTGTCTGGGTGAAAACACGAGGCCAACTGGGAGACCCTCACAGAAAGGCGCTGGGGAGGAAAAAAGCATTTGGACACATTACATTATTCATAACCTATAAGGTAAAAGATATTGCATGAATTCAGTGATGCTATGTAAAGTTTCCCAACCCCAAATGTTAAAAGTCACCTCAAGGCTGCAGTCGAGCTGCCTTACAGTACAGCCCATCACAGCACAGATAAATTATTCATAAAAACCAGTGAAATGCATAGCACAGATTTTGTAATATCTCACAAGGTTCTTCTGACTCTGCACAGCAGTTTCTCACTGTAAAAGATGAACGCCCAGAGCTTAAAAGTCGTCTCAGGAGAGAGAATATGATGGAATGTCAGCTACATAAGGATCTGCCAACTGTAACATCTATCATTTATTTCAACACAACCAATCTAAGAAAAGTCAAAGGCAAAAATAAATAAATAAATAAATAAAAATCTGCGATAAAAAGAATATGAACAAACCTGTACATTATAATAAAAAATAAAAAAATTAAAAAAAAAAAACTTAAAAAGATATTTGTAGAGATTTTGGTAAAATTTTAGCCCTTCACTTGAAGTGTTGTTTATAAAAATGTCACAACAACTTTATAATCATCCAAAACATTTTATATGACTCAAAACATCATGGATATTAAGGAGATTTCATGCACGCTTATGACAACTGTTTAGTTATGTAATTTTAAATGCAAAGATGACAATAAGATTGACAAGTCTTTGTCTTGACAGCTTGACATTATCAAGACAACATAACATGTCATAAATCTGTCATAAACATATTTTCATGAGGTGTTTTAATTGTATCATGAATATTTTTCTAATAATTTTTTTTCAGTGAAATAAAATGAATTTTTCATTAAAAAGCATCAATACTCTCAAATAAATTTACGACAGCACCATTAGTTTCAATGACATTTAATGACAAATTAAATCTGTACCACTGTAGTTGAGGTAAAAGGAAATATATTAATGATGTCGTTATAAAATTCATGACAACTATAATGATGTTTATGACAGATTAATAACAAATAATGTCGTCTTGATAATGTCAAGTTGTCATGACAAAGCCAGGTTATAACGTATTTGGTTATGTCAAGTTGTCAAAGACATCTCAAACCATGTTGTCTTTGCATTTAAAATGACATAACTGAACTACTGACACATAATGACAGTTGTCAAAAACAACCATAAAATTTGTTTATATTCATAAAACATCATGCCATGATTTTAGAATTTTCATATCACGTCTTATGAACACCCCTTAAAGTAAAGTGTTACTGATACCTCTGTCATATATTTTTCTTATTATTGTAATGTTTTATTCATAAGCATTTCAAGGAGATTTTTCCAAAAATGTCACAAGTGCACGGTTATTTATGTGCAGCATGGACGGATTTCAGTATTCAGCACATTCAGCCGAAGCATGGCATGTTTATTGCAATATTGGCAATAGAAAAGAGCAGAGAAGGTCTTCTATTATTTTATCAGTGTTTGCGGTATGAAGAAACCCTCACGATGAGACAAGGTCAACAAAAAGTACACTACACTCACTGAGAGGACAAACAACCTTGGTACCCATTCAGTGGCCTAAAATCAGAAATGTATGAGGCAGTGCAGGTGAAGTCTGCAAGTGAGAAGAAATAGAGGATGTTACGTAAATCTTCTGGGCATAGAGTTTCTTTATTTGGTTCAATTTGCCGGAGAGACAAGACTAGGAGAGCGAGCTTGGACTCAGAGTCAGGGTTACCAAATTCTCTTTTGTTAGAACAAACGTTTGATTGTACATTGTGAAATAGTGGTTTGGCTGCAACTGGAAAAATTACTGTGCCAAGCCAAGAGTTTTAGGGCAATCTAAGCCAGTGAAGCTTTAGCAATAGAGCAAAAAAAGAACACCAGCAGCAGCTACACTCTTTTCTTTTAAAAAAAAATTACTTTCAGCACTCCATATGAAATATTTTAGTGCTTACAATAAAACGTTCAAAAAAAGTTCTCTTTGAAGCCTCAAGCTCAAGCTGTGTCTTCTATGAATGCTATGAGCATCTGTGGGATAAATGGAGAGCTTCAGAAAACCCTACAGAGACATCGGTCTAAAGACCTTTGGATCTTTAGCAAGACCTGAGGCAGCATTATAAACATTCATGCCTCCAGGTTTTTGATTCCGGTCACGTTTCTATTAAAAACCTAACAGCTTTGTACACAGCATAACAAAAAGAACATGACTGCAACTAATGGAACAGAATTCAGCAAGCAGTCCACAATTCTCAGTGCGTTTTCACACGGCATGTTTCTCAATTAAATTAGTACTAAAATATCAATGAATTAAAGGGATTTTTCACTCAAAAGTGAAAATTGTCATAGTTTGCTTACCTTTTACTTGTTAAAAACCTGTTTGACTTTTCTCTGCTGAACGCAAAAAAAAAAAAAAGTTTGAAGAAAACTGTAAATAACTGGTTGCATTTGTTTCTTCCTAATATGGGAGTCAATGGTTACAGGATTTCAGTTTTGAATGAGTATTGCAGAATGGAACGTAAGCTTTCAGTGCAATCAGGCTAACTTTAAAATGTTCCATGCCCTCCTATTGCATTTTTAACAAATACAGATCAGAAGCCTGAGAGCAAAGCTACTGATCTTCCTTATTTTCTCAGCATGGCTAGCTAAAAAAAAGTGAAGAGCTCAGAAACTCTCTCAGTGAACCTGCCTCTAACCAGACCTAAAAGTATAATTTCATTCCTGTCTGAAAACCAGGCTTTTCAATTAAAAGAGCTTAGGATTGAGGAGAAATGACACATTGATGAGGATGATGACAATAAGATTAGAGGCACACTGTGACCTGAGTGACAGGGCACTCTGACCAGTGCTGTCTGACATCCTGACATTGTCAATCCTGCAAGCTATAAGCAGAAGACACATCAATTTAAACTAATGAGGTGAGAGAGAGAGAAAAAAATGTGTTTTCACATACACTGTAAAAAAATACAAATAAATTAATAAATCTGGGTTCCACACAATCAGTTTGTGTTGAGACAACACAAAGAATTAAGTTAACTTAATAGTTTTTACAAATTTAACTGTATTGAACATAAAACAATTAAGTTGTTCAAAAAGAACCTAAAAAATGTGTTCCTGCATCTCATTTTAATTATACAAATATATGTTCCACACAATTCATTCATGTTGCTCAAGCACAAATTTATTAAATTAATTGCTTTTACAAACTTAAGTGGATTGAACATAAAACATGTAATTTGTATTAATCCCTGTCCTAAATTGAGATGTTTGAGCTCATTTTAAATAAGTACTTCGATCAAGCAGCAAAAACCTTTTTTTGAGTGAGTGTTTAAGGGACAAAAATGAAAAAGAAAACTGAAGCAAGACCCCGACTCAGCAGTGCTGAATTGACTAACAAAAGCGAACAGTTCCAGCGATCACTGTGGCATTCGCTTAGTATTTATGTTGTAATGCAATGTGACAAGCGGCCAGCACTGAAGACCAGTACTGTGAGACAGACTCCACTTCTGAAGTGAGATGAAAGAAGGGAAAGACAGAGTTAAGACTACACTAGACTACACACAACAAAGCTCCCATAAACTAGACCCTTATTCTCATTGATGCTAGAATTGGTGACAGCTGAGCTGACAAGCAAAACAAAATCTCACCCATGTTCATTAATAAAATTGGTGCTTTTAATTGCTAATTCAACAAATAACAAAATAACAAATAACTTGGGAGAAGGGAAAAGAGTAAACTTTGAAGGAAATACCAGTTGAGCAAAATAATAGTCATAAGGAGCAAATATATTTCAAGGAAAAATGCAAAATACAGTTTCATGACTGGTTATTAAAGAAAAAGATGGCTTGTAATTTGTTTTGCTCTATTGGAGCCTGATCAGACTGGACATAAAAAAAGTACAAACGTAGTGTTTATATTGTAGTAATGAACTATTAGGAAATTCATATCATCCTCAAAGACATTTTTAAGTTAATAAAAATTTACATATAAAAAAATGACACCTCTTCAAAAGATTTAAATTAAACTTTCAGGAATTTTTATCCATTTTTTAAATGTTTGAATATTTAGTTGTGTGGAACTTCAAAAGAGGAAAAAAAATATATATACTGTACATATATTTTGGAAGATCTAAAAAAGAATGAAGGCATCACGGTGACACAGTGAGTAGCACGATCACCTCACAGCAAGAAGGTCGCCTGGTTCAAGCCTCGGCTGGGTCAGTTGGCACTTCTGTGTGGAGTTTGCATGTTCTCCTCGTGTTCGCGTGGGTTTCCTCTGGGTGCTCCGGTTTCCCCCACAAGGCTGAATTGTCCATAGTGTATGTGTGTGAATGGGTGTTTCCCAGTGATGGGTTGCAGCTAAAAAGGGCATCTGCAGCATAAAACATATGCTGGATAAATTGGCGGTTCCTTCCACTGTGGCGACCCCAGATTAATAAAGGGACAAAGCCGAAAAAAATAAATAAATGAATGAATGAATGAATGAATGAATGAATATGGATTGTCTCCAACTCTCAAACATCCCAAATCCTGGACACGAATTAAAGCCTGACTTGCAATATCGAAAAAAACCCAGACAAAATTCTCTGGATGAAAACATGTTGTTTTGAAGCCTGTAAGATAAATATAAAATTAGAGCAACTTGTGGGTGTACAGGACATCTTTGAGCAGCCTGTGATAGAAAAGCCATTAGCGGTAATCAAATTGCAGAATCTCCGAACACAAACAGGCCTTTATTATCAAATCACTGCTGGCTGGACCATTGTGATGGAAGCAAAACAAGGTAAGAAGATTCGTCTTCAAACAACCGCAAATTACAGAAATCTACGGTTCTAGGAATCGTCTTTCTGAGAGAAGAAAAGGCAAAGGCTGGTATGAAAGCATTTCACGGCTGATGTCATTTCTATTGACATCTACATCAGCAGGGGGTGTGATTTTCGGAGGCGATGGGCTGATGAAGCCTTATCAATCACACATTTCACTCTCCATGGCAGCTGATGATCACAAAATCAATCCCTCCAGGTGTGTTAAAACATTTGGTGTCACTCCACATGACAAGTGGGTCTTACAATTATACTTACAGTACTGGTCGCCTACTGTTTCACCTACCGTGTCGCCTAAGTGTACTCAATGCTCAAAGCAAATCAAAAACAAATAAAAAAGCTCAGATTTGATTGGAAACCTTTATGGAACACCTCTGTAGTGACTATAATGTTTTTAGTTTATCTGAATATCATCTAATTTTTTATTATACTCAAAAATCAGTTCTGAAACCGATTTAAACAGGAATTTACAACGTACTATGCTTGACTACAGTTTTACATCCATACCCCATCTCTAAACATAAAAACTACCCTTTTACCTATTAACTACACGTGTTAACTAACGATTTCTGATTTTTTTGAATAAGCAGCAAATTAAGAGTTTATTGAGGCAAAAACTGATGGTTTTTTTTACTTTGGAAAAGACTTGTCTTTTTGAAGAAAACAGAACAGCATTAAAAGAGTAATACAGAAAAAGATGTTTACAAGTGAATGTAAATTTATTAGAATACAAAAAGCATGTTAGCATTTTAATTATTTCTGCTTCACAATACTTGTGCAGTTGCGCTGTAATAAAGAATTAGTTACTTTTAGGGTGCTTTCACACTAGCACTTTTGGTCCGCACCCGGGTTCGTTTGACATCATAGTACTGTACGTTTAGCTAGTGTGAACACGTCTTCTGAACTCGGGTGCGCACCCGTGAACCGTACCCTAGTCCGCCTGAAAGAGGTGGTCTGGGGTACGGTTCATGTGAACTCTGGTACGGTTCACTTGTAGTATGAATGCAATCGTACCAATAGCCGGAAGTGAACCGTCAACAGTACAGCAAACTATAGTTTTTATAACGTTCATTCGTGTGTGTGTGTGTGTCTGAGTATCACGCGCTGACAAGCGCGACTAAGCCAGAGCAAACACAGTGATAATGCTTGTCTCCTCCAAAAACAGCTTGGACATCACGTGATGTTCTGAACGTATGTAATATGTTTGCGGCAGATAGACGCGAGCCGTTTTCTGTATGTTCTAAACCAAAAGCTTCAGTAAAAGCTAAACAACCGCGATGTGCGGAAATCTTTTCATTTTGGCTCTTTGCTTTCGTGTCCGTCGCCTGGCAACAGACGTACACAAAACATCGGCTTGATGAAGCGTACCGGGGTTAAGAAGGAAAAAAGACAGTGTGAACACAAACCAACCAAGCAGGTGGCAAGGGGGGACAATCGAACTTGGGTACGGTCCAGGCAATTGAACCAAGTGTGAAAGCAACCTAAAAGTGACAAGATGTTCCTTAAAGAATGAGTAAACCCGTGGTAACACAAAACCGTTAATATGACCAATAATATGACCCTTAACTTATTTTTTGTAATTAAGCACATAGCTCCTTTACTTAATTTTAAGGCAATGGGTTTACTCACTTTTCAAGTAGTCAACTAATCGCTTCTTAAAGCAACGTTTTAACTCACTTTTTACAAGTCAACTAATTGTATTTTCTATTGAATTTATAGGCCTACTTTATACTATTTAGACGACATTAAACACTAGGGGTGTAACGAATCACGGTTGACCCGTGATTCATACGGAGCACAACCTACGGTTCAGAACACACGTGGCCCAGGGATTTATTTTTATTTTTTTTATTCTAAATTTGTAACAATTGCAGAGAGATAGCCTCTCGCACCATTCAAATCACATGTAAAAAGGCATTTAGGCTTTCCTGTAAAATATAATAATGACTAAGAAGTTGAGGAAGGTTATTCGGGATGTGGTGGGTTTTATCAAAGGTGTTTTCCGTCACTACTTGTTTAGTCTGCATTAATGCAATCAGTGTAAGCTGCACGCTTAATCATTAAAAGATCTCAACAACCACGTAACATATATTATAAATGATGGTGATTTGCATACATTTATTAGTCCTTTGAATCGCTACATTCAAATCTGTGACTGAAAAACGCAAAGATCAAGAAAGAGGTTCAGTCTTTAGTTTACACACAGTCAAATAACACAGAAGTACTGGGATAAAAGTTTAGATTTAGATATAACCACTGATGTTTATGGTAAAGATTAAAATCAGTCATATGCATTTAAGGACGATCAAAAATGAAAGATGGCAGCAATTAACAAGTAGGTGGCGGCAACCAGCCATCAATAATAGGCCATGGAATGATTCTTCAAAAATGACACATCTAGCAATGAAAAATGAAGTTTAATGAGCGAATAACTGAATCATTTATTAAAAATGAGACTAAAAATAAATATGGGTTGTACAAATTAGAATGTTAGATATATACATTTAGCGTCATCAGCAACAGTAGTAACAGTGAATTTTTCACTGTCCTAAATATTTTTGTAAATATATTTTTATTCAGCTAATTATTTCTTCATTTCATTAAAAAAAAATTACAGCTTCTAAGTTCTCTTTGTTAAAACCAAATGTTTCTTGCAGTAGTTTTTGTCTCCCCCTTTTCAGGTGACCCAAACAACGGTCCCATGCGTGACTAAAAATGATTACAAGATCCGAACCGTGAGATTTGTGATCCGTTACACCACTACTAAACACTTTATTGTGGAGAACAGTAAAATCTACAAATCGAATAATGCATCAATGTTTTTAGCCTCTTCTTTTGACAGTAGATCAGACAGAAGCTACAAGTGTTAACTTTGTATAAGATTCCATATTATTAATATTATATGCATATTATTATTAACATACTCAAAGTACTCATGGAAACGTATGAGTTTACATTATCATTAACAGCTGCTCATTCAAAAAACAGAAGACATAAAGCAGTATTTGCCATAGTGAACAAAACGTACATCGTAAGCATTCACTTACTATATCCTGGATTTAGTGATTGCCAAAGCTGTCCTAAACCCCCAAAACTGTAGAATGTGCAATGCTTGCATTTATTAAATTTGAAAACAATCTTCTTCACATTATGACATCATGGACATTTCCAAAAGCCTGCTCCTAAATAGACACTATTCATGTTTTTTTAGCATCTGCTCACACTGTTGAGCCCTGCTTTTGACGAGCTTTTTCCTGTGCCACCTTATCACACAAAAAAATAACTTTCCTTGACAATTGCATTCTTCTGGCTCCAAATCTAGAGTCATTTCACAGCTTGACTGCTGAAAACCTCTTCCTCACCAGCCTGAATCTACCAAACACGTCCCTGAATGCAGACACAACACTCAAACTCATCTTGCTCTAAAACATATGGACATTTATTTTATGTCTTTCAGTTCTCTGCACTGACTAATGGTTTGGATAATATTCGGTTTATGACACCACTCCTGTTTCCTTAGAGGGATGACAATAGACCCCCATTATAGGTACTATAATCAGTCAGTTTCCCCACTTCCACATGAAGGATTCCTGTATGGTTAGGCTGTGCACTTTTTCCATCTGGATAGTCAATGGTAGAACTAACGACAATATGAATGTTTGACAGTTTAATTTCTACAAGAAGAAATTTACTACTAATTTACTAAATTTACTATTAATTTCTACATACTGTTAAAGATGATAAAGAAAAGGAAAACTAAACTCATCTTGCTGACAAGTTGTAGCAATATCAGATGCATATACATATACATACATATATATACATATACATACACATATATATATACACATATACATACATATATATATATATACATACATACATACATATATATACATACATACATATATATATATATATATATATATATATATATATATATACATATATATATATATATATATACATACATATATATATATATACATACATATACATACATACATACATACATACATATATATATATATATATA
>CAIGQQ010000001.1:20454310-20465776 GCA_903798035.1 Danio albolineatus
GGGGGCGCCAGTGCTGATTGTGCGGGTCCTGGATGAGGATTTGCCCAGCTTGACTAGTGGCTGCCTGTCCGTTAGAAAACTGTTGATCCACTGACAGACAGAGGTGGGCACGGAGAGCAGAGTTAATTTGGGCAGGAGAAGTTTTGGGATGATGGTGTTAAAAGCTGAGCTGAAGTCAACAAACAAGATCCTCGCATAGGTCCCTGGTCTGTCTAGGTGTTGCAAAACATAATGCATTAAATCACCAAAATCAGTTACTATGTGGGCCTGTTAAAAGGTTTAAGCAGCGTTGCTCTTAAACTCTTAAGACAAGTATAAATCTGCAATCTATTATTTGCACTGGTATTGTATCATACAATTATCACCAGCTATAATTACGCATCGCTGCCCTGGATGGCCCTGTAATGTAATACATCCTACAGTTGCAAAAAAAAATAAAAAATACGACTGCGATTCTTGACAACTTAAGTGCTGCGCCTGGAGTGGGTGGGTTTATGGAGTCATTTATATAAAACCATGGTTAATTGTATGAAAGTGAATATATTTGGAGAACTTTATGCAAATGGAAACAGACCTTAAACACTCTGCATGCATTGGCGCCGCATCTGTTCGCTGAATGTCCTTAATTTGCATTTTCAAACATTTGAAAGTGTCAAAAATATCACAACTTTGATGGCATAATGTGGAAAAAGCTTCTGCCGGGATTCTGTTTGGGTTTTTGTAGCTGAGAGGGCAAAGGCAGCACTTAGCTTTGCTTCCAGCAATCTTTGATTTGGAGCGAAGTGAATTCACGCCCCTCGGCTTAAACTTTCAGCATTTACTCGGCGAGGAGAGTTTTTCGGAGAAGAGATAAAGGGCAGCAGACAGAGAGAAGATGGTGTTCTAATTTCTTGACTTGTTAGCACTTAGCGTGATGCTAGCAGTGGTGAGGCGGGTTCTAATGAGAGCTGAGGTGTGAAATGTGCAGTGAAGCTGATAACACGGTGCTAGGACTGCAATCAAACACACTTCATCACACACATTCTCACGGAACGGACTCACAATAGCAAGTATACCAGCGCTCTCGCCTGCTTTCAGAGGAAGACACGATTCACTTCACAGAAGAACACAATGCAGCAAGGTTCAAACAAAAACACAGCCATCAGGCTCACAAAAAAACACATCCATGGTTTGATTTAAAATGAAAATCTGTTTTTATGAGTGTCTGCTTGGAGATTTCAGCAGTGAAAGTTTACCTTTTCTTCTGATTTCTACCTCAGTTAAAAAAAAAAGAAATATTTGTTGTATGATTATTTATTAATAATAATTTGGACAAATTAATAACAAATTAAGCTGCTTAATATCTCATTGTCAGCATGCTGATGTCCTAATTTTATAATATGAATAAAATAGTAATACAATGCATGTTTTGCTTTCGTTTATTTATATTTTAGAGATTTAGAAAAGTTTTACTGTTCAAAAATAAACTATTAAAATTTGATTCAAATGTCAAAAGTAAAGATCATTAAACCGTGTTGTGATTAAATGTGACTTTTGCATTTTTTAAGCAAGCTCCACTGGGTTCACGTGACTCTCGGACAGCCTGCATTGGTCATGTATGTACATTTTTGTCTTTAACAAATCATTTAGGAGTCTTAACAGTATTAATCAAAAACAGTTGAAATCTGCATGCGGTTTGTGTTGCACTGCAATAGCACTTCCAAAATGCTAGGTGGCAGTAGGTTTTTATGTTATTCAGTGTAGTCTCTTCGTGGGTGTTTTGTTTTTTCTGAATGCTGCCTTTATGTACAAGTAGTGTACATGCAACAACTTTAATCATAAGGTAAACAAAACAGAGGTGTCTATCTGGAGATCCTTCACAGCAATTGACACTTGCAAACACTCGCTCCATCCGGCACTTGCTCCATCGGGCTATCGCCACACTCCACAACACTACCAAGCCGACCAATCACAGAGCTTATGCCAAGCGCCATTGTGACATGTAGTTACATTTGTTTGATAGGTGCACGCCAGTATCAGCTTCAGCCATGGTGAGATCTATGCTACCATGTGACAGCAGTGCCGGACCTTATGAGTGAGCTTGATGCAGAAGTATAAATCAGTCTTAAGACATTGCATGATGGCTTATTGTTTGACATCGCCTTTGATTTTAAATATTGTGTATAGCCATTGTTGATTATTAATAATAAGTTGATTCGCATACTGGAAAAAGCTTACTTAAAAAAACTACTATGCTTCTTTGCCAATAAGATGTTGGTTCTTCTCCTAAAGCTAGTGACTGACCAGTACAACATGGGATCCCATAGCCAAAAAAACAGAACAGCTTTTTATATGGCCGTAGTTGATTGCCAACTGAAGCTGGTGTTCAACACCATTTTCAGTAAGTTCTTGTAAGCTTGTAAAGTCATAAACCTAATATCCTGCTTTACAAGTGGGGTGCCTTGGATAAACTTCACGCTAATTTGAACCAGAAAAGCATATCAGACCTCATCATGAAACAGCGGAAGCCATGAAAACATCATGACTTGTTTGGTCACAGCAAACAACCCAACTGATAGAATCAGACAAGTGTATGCAGCTGAGAATCACTACCCGATGTGTATCCAACTGAATTTTGCCTCCCACTGAGAAAACATCAACAGATCCAAAAACATATTGCCCTGGACATATCTCTTACCCCCACATGGCACAAGGACATTAAGCTATATAGAAATACCACTGAAAACTGGAGGTTAATAAATCTTTGAACATTGCACATTTAGCCTCGTATGATAAAGGAGTTAACATTTGAGTTGTGGTTTTTCAGAGTAAGGCCACATTCCCATCAAACACTGTTGCGTTTCTGCAAGCTGCTAGATAAGATAGTAAGGTGTCTGGGTGAGAAAGGTCACGCAGGCCACAAGCATGCTATGATCTCACAATCCTAAAATGCTTCATAGCAAACAGCATTGTGATTTCAGGAATGGTGACATTTCAATGCTGGGTTTCGAACCACAGTATGACAACTGCAAGACAGGCAATTAGGCATTTTTTTTTTCCTCATAGAGCTTTCCGAATATTTGAGAATGCCAAAAGGCATTTGGGCAGCAGAGCTAATAGAAGCTGCTTGACATTTGAAAACACATGTTTTTGCCTGACCTCAACATTCACAGCACTCAGGTATATAAGCATTTTTTCCCCCTTTAATAGTAATATTTTAGGACACAAACAACTTGGAGTAGCTACTACTAGAACAAGGAGACTGCTTAAAATCTATAAAATGTTTTCACATTGCACCCACAATGTATTGTTTGTCTAGACAAAGAAAACTCTAGAACAGGGTTAAGCACAGTGATTTTGGTTTTTGTTTTTTAATGTTTTTTTAAAAGTTTTTTTTATTTTATTTATTTTACTTTGACGTGTGTAGAGTTAAACAATATAAAGTTTAAAGGTGCAGTATGTAAGTTTGACACCCAGTGGCTGAACTATGTATTGCACTTGTGGATCAAAACACATTTTCACTGTGCTCATCCTCTGACGAGTCCACACAAGCGCAGGTTGCCAGATTGACATGAGTGTGCCTGACTATCAAGCCTAAAGGTTTATTAAAAGGGCACCTATTTTGAAAAATCAACTTTTCAAGCTGTTTGGACAGACATATGTGTAGTTATAGTGTATATACCGTCATATTGGGGTGATATAAACACACCCAGTCCTTTTTTTTTTAATTTAACAGCATAAAAACGGTGGACCAACTGGAGCGGTATTGAGACTGACCACAACTTGACGTAGGAGTGTGGTGCCCCCGCCCACCTAATTGATTGACAGCTGTGTATTAACATGTCTCCGTAGTAACACGTATAATCATATCAACAAGACAGGACATGCGCAAAGCAACAGGGAATAAAAGCTCTGTTCAGTTCGCCAAGGTCATCAATCATCATCATCAAATGTGATCAAGAGTGAGTTTTACAAGTTTAAAATGTTTTAAAACAGTGCATGTTTGGAACGAACTGTAGCGATTTACTTCATCACCACAGCCGCATGTCAAAACAATTCTAAAAGAAGAATCCTGGTTTGTGGACATTAAATCAGGCTTATTTTGTACATTAACAAAACAGATATCCATACAGCAGTGGATGTTAACGTTAACCTGTATCCTGTCACATTTGCTTGCAAAAAGAGTGCAAAGCTCAACGCGCGTGCTCTCTCTCTCTCTCTCTCTCTCTCTCTCTCTCTCTCTGTGTGTGTGTGTGTGTGTGTGTGTGTGTGTGTGTGTGTGTGTGTGTGTGTGTGTAACAACATTGTGTGTGACTCATCGTTACAACTTCAGAACTTTAGAAAGCTATAATAAATAATCTGACATTTTTTTGAGCTGAAACTTTACAGACAAATTCTGTTGACACAAAAGATTATATTATATATAAAAAAGGGGTAAAATATGTGTCCTTTAAGCCTGATTTTTTATCCGTTTTCTAACTAAAAGCAATAGCACACAATAGAAAAAATATTTTCTATACTAAAAGGAATTTTTGTCCAGACTAAGACCTGAAACTTCTATTTTAGAAACGCCTTCTATTTCTCACAGGTGAACAATGATGTCCTCAGGTACACCTCATGTGCTTTATTCAGTGTTACATGTTAATAATGTGAGTTTGAAAGCCATTTTACATGACATTTATTGCCATACTACTAAAATCAGTTTTAGCAGACAGTTCACCTCACATCTTGACAATAAAATAAACTGTTTGAAATTGGACTTCAGAACTGTGACTCAGTGCAAGCCAACACATCAATAATTCAGTCAAATTGCTCATCACTGCAAATCTCTTCATGCAGCGTTGTAACTTGCTCACCTAATGTTTCTGTTTGTAATATGCTACTGTCTGCTACTGTCCATTTGGAATGTGTAATTAATCGAAAAAAAAAAAAAAGAAAGAAATTGCGAGTTAAGCACATGCAATTTCTAAATCGGCTGCTAAAAAAGGCTGCAATTATCTATTAATTTATTTAGATTTTTGTTCACGTTCTTGTGCGCATGATTTTAATATGTTAATCAATCAGAGCTGACGCAGCACACCGGGCTGAGTGGGAGAAAGATGTTAACCAATCAGAGCTCACTCCGCACAAGACAAAGTTGAGCAGGAGAACCGAATAGGTGGTTGTGATTTACGTTAGTTTTTATTTATTGGTATGACTGGAATTGAGGTTAGTTCATCTTTATTTTTTCATGTTGTCTGTTTTTAAAACAATTTATTACAGTTTTGTTTATCACGCTGTTAGTACTACTGTGTACAGTATGTGTTTAACTAGAGTTGAGGTTAGTTAATCTTCATTTATTTTATGTTGTCTGTTTTAAAGACAATTTTACTAGTTTTATTCATTAATACTATGTTATTTCATTGTAAACAGTTTTGTTATGCACTTCTTGTGCACTGAATACATTTAGAATGTGTGAATATAGCTTGTTTGAAAAAGAAAAACAGTTGTCAAAATAGCAAATAAAAATCGCAATTGCAATATTCGTTCCGGCACGTAACTCATATTTTCAAAGCAGAATATCTGACTTCAGCATTGTTTTTCAGATAAACAAAAATGTTCACAAAAATGTTTATTAAATATCTGTTTTGATATTTTTATTTTAAACATAATTATGCTATTTTTATGCGTTCACAATCACAGGCCTCGTATTCCATGCTTTGAATGTTCACGGACACACAGTGTGTTGCATATAAACAAAAGCATCATTTTAATATTTGAGGGGTAAACATGCCAAAAACTGTAGTGATGAAAACGAACCAATTGAACAGATTCACTCTTAACTATAAAGTATTTTTATTAATGAACATAAAACAAGATGCACAATGCAAGAGCCTTTATTTAAGGTTGTATGCCGTTTTTCCAAATATGCAAAAATTATATTAACTAAGAGTAACAGTGTAAAATATCATAGTACAAGTAACCTTATATTATTAAAATTATATTAACTAAGAGTAACAGTGTAAAATATCATAGTACACGTAACCTGGATAAACAAACTAAAGTTAAATCTCTGCGAAACTCAAGAAGTCAAGAAATCTTGTATTTCAACCTTTAAAATATTAAATAGTTGTTTTTTTTTAGACCACGAGCAGATTATTCGGACTAGCTTTTAAAAGATTGAACGCTAGCGATATGAGAGGGAGGACAGAGACCTGATTATAGCTCCGTGGTCCTGTTCTAAGATTGAGAAATTTTCAGAATATTGATGAAACAGTTATCTAAATGTCAATGGATTGTTTTGTTCTGCCAGGGGTGACAAAAAGTATAAAATAATAAAATAAAATAATGGAACTATCAATCAATAATATGTCCGTATAATCAAATACCGAATTTGTTATTATCAGTCAAGCATTAACATTATAATCCGCTGCCCGAATGAACAACCAATTCAGCTCTACTAAAATAATATAATGGGCTGGGATAATGGGAATAGTTTCAAAACCAACTCAAGCTGGTGTGGTTTATATTAACAGCAATAATGAAAGCCCCAATCCTGCCTAAAATGTGTAGTGATGTTAAAATGTAAAATAGATCTATAATAAAAAATGCTCTTCGTTAAAAAAGAAAAGAAAACGAAAAACATTAGACAGACAGGCAAACGTTAATGTGAATATAACAACATTGGAAATTACAGTACACAGTTTCTAGTCCAAATGTTCTGTGCATGTTGAAGACAGCAGAGTTGGGTTTCAAAGCGAGCCAAACAAATCAAGTGAACAGCCTAAGCATTTAACTTGAAACCATTTGACCTTAAATGTATCCTTTAGTCCAGCAGACCCCAGGAGACCAGGTTCGTTCAGACCCCCAGCTTCTGCTCAGACAGTGAACTCCTGTGAACTTTACATTCAGACATGGGAAATGTCACATTAGCACAAGGTGCTCCAAGTGGCCTCAAAAACAAAAACACGTCACTCAATTTACCAAGAGATTGATGACATTCTCATAAAAATATATATATATTCCTTTCGCAAAATAATTATTATAATTTATTTTTTTAAAAAACAGTTGGACATCAACGATGAAGACATCATACTTTTTCCATAGAGCTAAAAGGACAGAACCCCGGAAGAAGTATCATATATTACATATATGATATTATTTTTGTTCTATTTTTAAAAGCTTATGAACTGTTACAAATAACATTTTATTATTTTGCAGTATGAAAAAGAGAGCAGTAGAAATACTCTTTCAAAATTCTTTGTTTGTGTTCCATGGAAACATGAGTTACAAGTAAATATATATATGAAAGAAGTTTCATTGTTTTGGCTAAACTACTTGAGCTAGAGGAAAATTAAATATTAACTGAAGCAGAAAATGATGTATGGATAATTAGACTGATTAGCGTTGCTTGTGGAGAATTCCTAACACAAATATGTAATGTGCAGCGAAGCCACACTTACCAATGAGTCAGATGTCTGTTGACCTGCTACATATGATATGAATGCCATAATTAACTTAATTAACCTTGCTGGACTCTCTGCTTGAGTGGAAGTCACCACTGTTCATTTGCACATCTCTCAGAGACTAAGAGAGATAAAGAGAGTAAAAAAGAAAACAGAAACGTATGCCCAATTGGGACAGTGTTGACAATTGGGTTTTAATAATTTAAAAAGTATTGTTGGAGTAGAAACCATTACATAAAGACTAGTTTCAATTAAAGGTTAATATAAAAACTGCCTTGTGCAAAATTTAAATACTTGTACACAAATTAGCAGTTGAAAGTCTAATAAGTGATTGTCTTCAGCAACATTTTTTGTTGTGCTGGTTCACTGCAATAACACTTCTGAAACGCTAGCTGGCAGTGAGGTTTTTATGTTCCTCTGTGTCAAGTTTCTTTGCTGGCGTTTTGCTATTTCTGAAAGCTATCTTAATGTAAAAAAGGCTCAAACTCATTCATTTTGTGACGGGAACCAGCAGACATGCAACAGCTTTAATCATAAGGTAAACACAAAACAACAGTTTCCATCTAGAGCTCCTTCACGGGACTCCACACTTGTAAACACTCGCTCCATCAGCGCGCAGCTCTAAGCACCACCCACGCTCGTCAGCGCTACCAAGCCGACCAACCACAGAACTTGCGCTACACGTTGTTGCAATTATTTTCAGCGAATGACAAAACATAGTTCCAGGTATGTCTTTACCGCATTTATAGCTTCCGTATCACTGCACCAAATGATTTCAGTTATATTAACCGCCCAGGTATATTACCGGCCACCCAAGTATATTTAGTGAGACTTTGTTTTTCTGTCATTAACATCCTTTTTTTGTATCCACACAATAACCAAACATTTGCGATCGATTAACCCGTTTCGTTCTGTGCACGCAAGACCTGTCAACATGCACACAGTCTCATGTGCTTTGCAGACACACAGAGACCTGCCTTTTTGGGACTTTGTAAAATTGTATCCACCCACATAAAATGTCTGGGATTCAACTTTTGCTTTCACTTTCTAAGGTTCGTATGTGTTTTTGCATCACCTTTTTACATTCGCTTGGCTTTGCAAGTCACGAGAGCAAGAGAGAGAATAATTTTTTTAAGAATCTAAACGACTCAGAAAAACATGACTACTGGCTACAAAATAGTACTTTTAGTAATGGTTAATCATAGCATTTGCCTTATTTAAATAATCTACATGATTTAGTCTTGTAAATACTATAATTTTTTTAGAGATATTGTCTGTTTTTATTCCTTTTTCTGTCTTTTATTTATCACTTGCTTATTATTTTATTAACTCGTTGAATTTAATATATTACATAGTGCTATTTTATATGCATTTCTAAAACGCTTTGGCATTCAAGGTTGCTTTGAACTCGAAAGAAAGAGAAGCAGATTTTACATGTCAGTGGGCGCACATTGCTCCTGAATATCATAAAAGTAAAAGAATGGATGTCTTTTTTTTCCTTTAACCTATTGAAAAGAAACAGTACATAACAGTGTATAATAAATACAATTATTGTTAAAAATGAATTGATATATTGTTTGTCGCTTATTGTTAACTTTTTATGTGATTTGGGTAAATGGTGTGTTTCAATTCGGCTACCACCACAAGTGAATTTCAAACCTGTGGGAAGCACTAAATCATATGAACATTAACATAATGGTCAATAATATTACTGAAATAATTTAAAACCTGAATAAACAAACATTCACTCATTTGCTTCAGTTTAGTTCGTTTACTCATCAGGGGTCGCCACCATCGGAATGAACCGCCTACTTATCAAGCATATATTATACAGCGGATGGCTTTCCAGCAGCAACCCAGTACTGGGAAACACCCATACACCCTCACATCTACACAAATACACTACAGCTAATTTAGTTTATTCAATTCACCTATACTGCATGTCTGTGGGAGAAATCGAAACACCTGGAGGAAACTCACAGGAACATGGGAAGAACATGCAAACTCAACACAGAAATGCCAACTGACCCAGCCAGGACTCGAACCAGCTACATCTTCATTTATACACATACAAATCTGTGGAAATATGTGAATTTCTACAGGCGCAGATTCCATGTGGGCCTACCTATTTGTGTATGTGTTCATTGATGACTCAACATGAATGAATCCATATCAAACTGAAAGGAACTGAGATAAAAAATTGAATCAAATAGCAAGCATGTGCACCAAGACTTAAAATGCAAGTCAACAGCCAGTCCTAGCAGCAATTACAAAGCCATTCAAAACCTTCTCAGACTGATCTCGGAAGTAACAATTAACATCGCTTTCATGCAGGTCAACATGTTCTTCACATTTAAGGGTTTTTATTTTGTTCCTCTAAGAGCATATAATTACTTAGTTTGTAAGAAGAAAAGCTTTATTGCAGGAAATGAAAGAAGAACATTAGTGCCACCAGTGTCCACCGCAGCTATTCAACAAGTTAACTCCTACTTAAATCCTACCAAAAAGCACATTTGAATGCCTCCCTTAAATGTGCGACTTTTCAAATAGCAATTTGCGTGAATCAACCTCAGCCTTCCCATGTATTAAAAGCCCTCGCCACATTCTAAATATAGAAACTATTCTATTTCCATGCGGTGGGTTTTGTGAACAAAGGACTAAACCCTCCATATCCCAATTCGCAAAGTCCCAGAATAATAATGTTGTGGCTTCCCGCACCTCAGCGGAGATGTCATATTTAGCAAGTAAGGGGGGCTATTCAGCAAAAACCCTGTTAGGCTGGTAGAACAATGGGGCATAAATTGAGCAGTGGCAAATTGTACCCATAAGTGAATAAGGGAGAGAGAAAACGAGCTTAGGGAAGGATATGGAGCAGGTTTTACATTGGCCTGATTGCAGCCTCACTCTGAAAGAGCACAATGTCAAAGGCATTTTATAGGATTTCTGTGGCAGGGTATTTTACTGAAAGGGATTTACAGGCTAAATAAAGTCCTTAAATAGAAGGTTGCTGTAAAGCTGGAGCTTGTTAAAGTTTGATGTTGCCAGTCATTTCGATATAAGATGTCATGTCTGTCACCATGGATACTACAAGTAAACAGATTAATCACACTTTGACATGAAACCTGATCTTAACAACAACCTGCATTACCTCAATACAAAGTCAGTGCACATGACAGCAGTATATAATTTACACTACAGTTCAAATATCTGCAGAATTGGAAAGATTTGTTTAAGGGGGACCTATTATGACCCTTTATACGTGATATAAAATAAGTCACTGATGTCCCTAAAGTGTGTATGTAAAGTTTCAGCTCAAAATACAACATATTAATAATGTTTTATAACTCTTTGAAACTGTTCCTTCTAGGCTTTGATCCTAATTATGCTGTTTCGGTGTTGCTTCAAATTTATATTTTTAAAAGAGGGCGGAGCTATGTGTCAGCATAGTGGCAGATTTGAAAACAAAAACAAGACTACCTTCATATAGTATGCCAATGAGTGAGAGATCGTCACTAATAGGTGGGGTTTCCCCCTCTGATGACATAAAAGGGCAGAATGTCAATCAAAGTGTTTTTGCAGACTTTATAGGTTACTGGTTATATTTATAGATTGTTGCCACATAAATGTGTTTAAAGAAAAAAAAAATTGCATAACAGGTTAGGGTTGGGTAGATAGACGATGCCATCGTCCATCCATGGCCGATAGACATCACGATAATGTCTTATTATCAGTATTATTAAATGACACATTAGAAATCAGTAATCACTCAAATATGATGAGATACTGTTCAAGAAACATTTCCTACTATGCCAAAAATGAAAACAAACAAACAGATAAATGACTAAATATTTTAAGATAACTTGGTTCCATGATTCTTCCATAAATATATAAAAACAATATGAATTTAGAAAGTTTTAATGCATCCTTACAAAATAAAATGATTAATTATATCTTTATAAAAACTGTTAACTTTTATTCAACAAGAATATTACCTTCGTTAAGAGTGACAATATTTATATATAAATATATATATATATATATA
>CAIGQQ010000001.1:20466176-20480447 GCA_903798035.1 Danio albolineatus
ATATATATATATACATATATATATATATATATACATATACATATATACATATATACATATATATATATATATATACTGTTAAATAAAACAAGCAAACTGCAGAGCACAAACTTTTCACCAACAATGAACTAATATAGCGTTGGGGGTAATGCATGACAGGTAATGCAAGTAATGCAAGTAATATTACTTTAAGTAATGAGAAATGCATTACTTTAAAAAATTAAGTAATAATATTTGAGTTACTTTAAAAATGTAATGCAAGTTACCTTTTTGTTTAATTGATTAGCTTTTAAAAAGTTGCTGAATTAAAATTGAGATGAGAGAATGCATTCATTATTTTGAACAGAGGAAAGGAATTGCTCTTGAAAATGGTTTGTACTTTACTATTAATATAAAAAGAATTTCATTAATCTGTTTATAAGGCATGTACAGGTCTGGGCTGAGGAAGTTCTCAAAAGATAACATTATCCTACATTATTATTACTTGATGTGCTGATGTGTTATTTGCAGAGCTCAAAAATATGCAAAAGTAACTCAAAAGTAATGTAACACATTACTTTCCATATAAAATAGCAAAGCAATGCAACTAGTTACTCTAAGAGAGTAACTGTAATGCATTATTTTCTAACTTTCCCCAACATTGCACCTGAACATCTCGTTTTAATTTATTATTTGTTATTTGTAGATCTGTCTTTTGGCGAAAAACTGCAGGGAAAGTTTCTTCTAAAAAATCATATTTTGCTGACCACAAATTTACCAATCTTTACAGACTTGAGATAACACTGCAGACTATCTTGTTTTAAATATGTTGCTACTTTCATATATTTGATATTGGCATACATTTGGCATTTGGTAAGTATTTTAAAAGACACAGTTTATATATTATTATGCACTATCTAACAAATAAATCTGAAAGTTATAACATAAAGGGCTAAAACCAATGGCTTACTAATATGCTCAACCTAAACCTTTTGTGAATGTGTGAACAACTGATTTTAACAGTAAATACATTTATTGCCAGCCCCTCACTGAACAACAGTTTTAAATACAAACTTGTAAAATCTTCACGTTTCTAGAGACTGCAATCGAATGCAGACTGATTTCATGGTACTGTATGTGTCATGTTGTCAAATGTGAAATGAACACTCTTTATTTTTCTTTATAAAGTCATTTATTTACGCCTGACAAACTGGTTGTGGCATGAAGCACTGCAGCTCCTCAGAGGTGTTGAGAGGTGTTTGTACAGTAGTCTTAGCATTCACCATGACACAAAAAAGTGTGGAGAAGATTTCAGCTGAGCCAGCAACATGCACAAGTCACAACAGCTTAGAAAACTTTACTCTACCAAAGTATATGATTACTTGTTCAAAAGCGTTTTAAATACCTTTACGGTCTCAGTAGCTTAACTGACAAAGCGTGACATTGCAAAGAAAACACTCAGGATTTGAATGTTGTCTGTTATGAGAAATCATGCACATGTAGGAGTATATGTACAGTTGAAGTCAGAATTATTAGCTCCCCTGAATTATTAGCCCCCCTGTTTATTTTTTTCCCCATTTTCTGTTAAACGGATAGAAGATTTCTTAAGCGTATTTTTCAACATCGTATTTTTAATAACTCATTTCTAATAACTGATTTAATTTATCTTTGCCATGATGACAGTAAATAATATTTTACTAGATATTTTCAAGACGCTTCTATACAGCTTAAAGAGACATTTAAAGGCTTAACTAGGTTAATTAGGTTAACTAGAACAAATAGGGTAATTAGACAAGCTATTGTATAATGATGGTTTGTTCTGTAGACTACCAAAATAATATATATAGCTTAAAGAGGCTAATAATTATTAACTGTGAAAATTTCCTTGCTCTGTTAAATATAATTTGGCAAATATTAAAAAAATTATTTCAACTGTATATTCTATTTAAATACAAAATTCTATTTAAATACATATGTAAAATACAGCTGCACTCGATTTGGGACATTAAGATTTGAAAATATGAATGTTCGAAAATATGAAGTCCCTTGTACGCAACAAGCCTGCATTTCTACAGTAATAAGCTATAGTTCAAAATATCATTAGTTCAAAAATACACTGTTTCCAAATTGAATATATTACAGCAACTATGTTTATATATGTTAATTAGACATAGACATTTCTTTGTCCATTAATGTTCTCCCTTCATGCCATTCCATTACATGATCTGTTAAACAAAATCACATGACATTTTGATTCAGTAAATGTGATGTTCAGTAAATCGTGGTTCATGCAATATTCAAAAATATGCATAAAAATAGGTGGATGGAAGTAAAGCTATTGTCATTTCATTCTGTAAAAATCAAAGCTCATTTTTCAGCATCATTATTCCAGCATTTTGGGTCACGTGATTAGAATATATAATAGACCAATATATATCGATTTAACAATATTTTATCCCAATATTTAAGCCATTTTGGCAAAATTGGATATCCGTTTTTTAATATTGAATTTGTTTCAATATTACAATTTCTAGAGCAGGTGTCTGATGAAAGGAGAGACAACAATAACCCCTTCGGACACTGTCCATTGCAATGGACATCACATATCAGCCCAGGTTTTTGTGGTTCCTGACCATTTCATCTAATTTAAAGCCAGCAGTCCAGCAAAGTGGACGATTGTCATCCAATCAAATGGCGTTAAGGCTCTGTTGTAATTAAAAAATTTAAAAAAATCACTACACTGAAAAACAGCATGTCCCCCAGCAAAGCCCAATTAATCATTTTATTCAGATTTATTGATCCATTTGCAGATATTTCACAGATTGCATGTAAAAAAAAATATTTTGTAACATTGCAAGCTTTAAATAAGCATTTTTTCAAATATGTCTGTCTATCAGGATGTACAGTACAATGGGATCAAAATTTGTTACTGAAATTAAATCTCCAGGAATGCTAATTGAACGTTTTTCATATAAAAATCATACATATATCAATTTACTAATTCATTGCTGAAATAATTTCATATGCAGAATATACAGATCTTGAAGTTCTTAAGCTTAAGTAAAGTTCTTAAGTGCTATATCTTTTAGAGTTGTTCAAAGAGATGCTCATCCTAATGTCTCTTCAGAATTCCCTATGTTTCATTGGATTCAGATCAGGAAACATATTCATAATAATATAATATATTAACATAGATGTGTATGTGTGTGTGTGTGTATGTATGTATGTATGATGAATTTATGTGTCAGAATTCAATCATTTTGGCTTTTTATATACAAGCTTTCACTCGAAAATGGCAGAATTGTGGGTTGCTGGGTGCTGCTGTTGCAATAGAACGTTCTATTGAGTGTGAATCTCTTGGTGAATCTAAGCTCTTTGGTTACAGTCCAAAAAAAAAAAAAAAAAAAAAAAAAAAAAAACTTGCATAGGAGGGTTACGTAGTGTATTTAAAACTCATGCCTAAAAAGGGTTAAACGAGAAAAAAAAAGAAAAAAAAACATGACATTTTGTGAGCATGCTGAAATTTATTCTGTAAATGTGCTTCCATTGTAGTTTAAGTCCATTTTTTTCTTATTAGAAGAAAAGTTTAGCATTCTCAATTGTGTGCATATGTATTTTTAAGTGCATCTGGTCTTTCCATTAAGTACTTTCATATATATCTCTCAATACTTAACCATTTTGCCATAATTGGATATCAATTTGTAATATACTATATTCTAAACTTCACAAGAGGAAAAATTTAAAATTGACATTTAAAAAAGGTAAACCTCTGCTTCTGCTGTATTAATAGATCAGTTTCATTCATGTGTATGTGTGTGCGCGCATTAAGATGAACATCAAAAAAAATGAAGTGATGTAACCTGGGAAGTGTAACACGGCTGCTATGAAGACTGTCAGCAATGACAGGATTTAGACATGGCCGGCTGAGATGTTATAACTACTAAGCAGGAAGCAGACACGGACCTGACAAACGAGAAAGAAGCCAAAGAAGCTCTGAAGCGAAGTTTCTAGGTCAGTGATTTTAAGAGGGAGCCATGAGGCACATCTTTCTCTTTCACACTTCAAGAGAAAAAAAAGCAGAAGACGACAAGACCAACGTAAAAGGAAATAGCTGAAGAAAAAAATAAATAATAATTTCACAGAAAGCCTGACGCAGCACTATAAGCTATAAAAGTGTAGCTGACGGCAACAACGCTGGGGATAAAAGAAATAATCCATGCATAACTTCATTCTTTTTATAAATGGTGTGAGCGTGACCAATTTGAAAGAAACGAAGAGATTAAATAATTAATACTTCAAAGCCAGCCTGCGGGAAGATGACCTTAAATGAAAAGCAAGGTCAGAGGAGGAAGGCTGGTGGAGATGAGCTCATAAATAAGCAAAGCAATAGAAGTGCAAAGATCCATATCACACAGCAATAACACTGATACTCGGACAGAAAGATTGTGCCCAGTTCTCCCATTTTTCCTTTATGTCTGTGTATGCTCAGGAAAAGTCGAGTTTTCATGACTCTGCACTTTTAAAGTGGTGGAACATTTTTGATTCATCTGTTCCTCCATCTAAAATCACATAAAAAGCAACAACAACAAAACTATAGAAGTACAAATGAATATTGCGGAGAAAATATGACAGCAATTCCAACTTTCCGAGATAAGTAAATACTCATTTATGCATAAAAACAAAAATAAATACAAAAATGCTCACCCAATGACTATATTTGGAAAGAATTAGTTTTCTAGAACAAACCTCACTCCCATCCTGGACGAGCTCCCATGTGTAACCCACCGGTCCTACTACACCCAACCCAGTCTTAGCTGCTATTGAACGGCGATGCTTTGTATGGAAGTCGGTTGCTCTATGAAGGAGGCTAAAGACCATGGCCTCTAGTGTCTGTCGATATAGAACTTTTAGAGGGCAGAGGAGTGAGGTTTACCTGTAGTAGCACTTCACTAGCTGGCGTCTGTTACAGGAGTTTCATGTAATTTCGGGTGTTTCATTTTTAATTTGTCGACTTTAACTGCAGTTTGGCACTTTCACTTTCATTCAGGAACATTTCCTGCATGCCCCCTGTGACAAACGAGATATTGGACTCGAGTATGAACTGCTGGAGGAGTGTTGTTTACAAGCTGTATGGGGGAAAAACTAATTTCGCTATGCTGACTCAGTAGGTGCAGAAAATAGTGTCAAACAGATGCATGTGTATAGACTATCCAGTCGCAAAATGCAGGGAAAATCCTACAGGATGGTAACAGTTTAAGGTGTTTTACATGTCTGTACTGCACTTCATTAATTCAATTATTTGAAAAACACACACATATACATAGGAGATTTCTATGAAGAATACTTGTTCCTGCTGCTGAGCTGTCATAGCAGAGCTGGTAAAATGATACCCTGAATAATTTGACTGTCATCAAATGGGGCTATTATTGTTTTTTTTTTTTTTTTTATCTTTTTTTTTAAGTTACTGATTCTATTTAGTCTTACAAATTACTTTATTTATTGAACTTTCAGTTCAGTGCATTGCCAAAATGTATGACATATTTATCTAAATGCCACTCTCAGCATTGTGGGTTTTATCAATCAACAATGCTTTGCAATTTCATTTGTGTGTGTTTTAATGACCTTAAAGTAAGAAGTAAACTAGTGTTCTATTTCAAATGTCTTTTGAACGTCCTATTAAACAAATGCCTTTTTATTAGACAGAAAATTCACTTTAATTTTCCTTTCTAAATTTCTCAGCAATTCAATTTGCTTTGCCGTTATCACAGAAATTTGCTTCTTACATGCTCTTCAAACAGTCCTGGCATTAATATTCAGTGGCTCTCGATCTCAGAGGGTGATTAACACTGGCTCACCGTCAGGGAATGTCTTCAGGATATTTGTTTAAGATTTTTAATTAGCTTTTATGAATCTTAAAAGCTTTGTGTAGGGGGAGAAATATATCTGCAGCTCTGTTATGGATTAAACAAGTAACACCAATGTAAACAATTCAGAACTCAAAAGATCAACACAAAAGCAGGCCAACGACACTGCAATGACACAATGAGTGTGTGTGTGTATCTGAGCGTATGCATGTATAGGTGAAGTCAAAACTATTAGCCTCTGAAATTGTAATTCCTTAAAAATTATTTCCCAAGTTTTGTTTAACAGAGATAAAATTTTATTCTAAGACATTTTTTAAACATAACAGATTTCACAACCAACTTCTAATAACTAATTTCTTTTGTCTTTGCCATGATGACATTTGTCTACTTATTTTGCAAGATACTAGTATTCAGCTGCTATTCAAAGAATGAACTAGGTCATTATGTTAATTAGGCAAGTTTCGATAATAAGGCAAGTTATTGGACAACAGTAGCCACTAATTTTGACCTTAAAATTGTAAAAGTAAACAAATATAAATAAATAAATAAATAAATATTAAATAAAATAAATAAGAAATAAAAAATATATAGGAAACACTGTGAAAATTTCTTTGGTCAGTTAAACATCACTTGGGAATATTTTGGAAAAGAATACAAATTTCACAAGAGGGCTAATCATTTTTTGACTTCAACTATATTTGATTGAATATATATGACAAATTACACTTCACCGGTGAGTCTGAGGAGCAGTGGATTGACAAACAGTGGATGAACCAGGAAAACAACTAGTCCATAAAACACACAGCAACCCTTATCCTGGCACAAAAATCACAATATTTTCAGAGCAGGTGGTGCAGCTGTGCCACCCATATGCTTTAAAACAAACAGCAGTTTTCAAGCCAACAGAAAAGCTCAAGGAAGCACTATTATAATCATCCTCATTATTATATTTAAACTTCTTTTTGGCTTTCTAAATACACCGGTGTGAATGTGATGCAGACTAAGATATTATATAAAATTCTTATATCACTGTATGTTTCCTGGATATTTTACAGTGAGTATCATGATCAACCACTTTAATATTTAAAAATAAATAATTAAATACAAAAAAGATACGATTGATACATTTTCTAAAAAAGTTTGCCATCAAAAATAACACTCTTCTCTTCAATGAATCTTTTTTTTCTTGTTTAACACTAAAAGTTCGTAATAGAGGATTCATTGTTAGATGTATAATATTTTATTTGTTTCGTTTTGAAAAGTGTAACAGTCGATATGGTGAATGAAGCCCTGTCTACTAGTACAGTAGCCAATTATCGATCGTCATGGACGAATTACCGGTTTGTAAACATTCAGGATGCGCGTGCAGCGAGGTTGCAGAAAAAAAAACCCCGAGATGGCTAACATTTACACATTCGATGGGGTGCAGAGTTTGTTGTTGTATTAGAGAAAAGTTATATTGATTACATATTATATATATTATTTACATAATGCATTCAGCGTATTATAACAGCTTGTCACCCAGTGATAAGCAGTTATTAAGCAAATTTAATGCTAAAGTGAGCGGCATTCGTCTGACAGGTCCATTTGCAATAGCATCCTCCCAATGGATATTGGATAAGACGAAATGGCCAAGCATCCAGCCCGAAAAATACAACTATCTCATTGTAACTTTCTAAAAGAGAGAAGTTAAAGGCCTACAAGCCTTTGGATGCCTACAATTTTGTTCTGTGCGGTCATGTGCAAATAATAACATTCCATGATTACCCGATTCAAAACTCTGTATCGCTAAAAACCGACATAGAAAGAAGACGGAACTGAACTAGGTACATCATCAACAAGCAAAACAACTGCATACTGACAGCGAACTGCAACTGTACGGCAGGGTATGTGAACGTACATTTTTACATTTCTTTCTAAAAGTTCAGTGTCCACAGTTTAATTCACCATATTTAAGTGTTTTTGCTGAAATTATTGCTGCAATCAAAAACAAAGTAATGTGTTTGATTCACCATAGCATGAACTAACCTGGTATAAAATGAGATTCAAGCATTTTTTAATTAGGTACTCACTCCATTTAGTTCTTCTGATGGCTATTAGCCAAAGACATCTGCGGTTGGCATTAAATGCAGTGTGGTGTACAGTAAAATTTACGTTTTGTATTTTTGGACTAGAATTTGGCATCCTACCACACAAATTGATGTGTTTGCTATCGCAACCTGTCTTTTTTTGCAACTGGTTTGCGCAGTTGAACCCGTGTGACGTCATGTGTGAGGTATGTTGTTAATCCGTCAATTGGCTGATGTTTCTCCAGGGGAAAATCTCAGACCAGAAGTGTGTTTTATGACAGTTTTTTGTGGTCAAAAACGCAGGAATCTCAGCAAATACTTGCTTCACAAACATAAGAAATATATCCACACAAGAGTTTTTTGGTTTTAGTAATCTATATGAAACAAATGTGGGGTACAGTTCATCCTCTCAAATGCACACCACATGACAGCAACCACTCGAACGCCCACAAACTTGAAAACAAAGATTCACTGTCATTTCTGGAAGAGATTCACCATAAAAACCAAACTGTGAATTACTTCAGAACAGCAGCCCAATCAGACCATCATTATCCAAAAGATGATAATGGGTAGAACAGCCGTAAATGAGGTTGGTGTCGTGATCTCATTTCTTTCGAGTGCACATGCGTATTAGCCTGGGCAACGTGAAAAAAATGCAGATTTATGACTTATGAGAAGGTTTTTTACATTTATTGGTGATTCCAAATATGTATTGTAATTGTAAATGCCTGAGCATACTGCCCGAGAGGTGTTTCAAAGATGGCCACCGAGTGAAATGACTTGCTTTAAAGAGACTTTGCCTAAACCTGAACGCACACATACTTATGGGGAACCAAAATTGAAGTCCCCAAGGGTAAACATGCTCCTAAATCACACAGAATGTTATTATTTAAAATTGTAAAAAAGCAGATTGTTTCCTGTAAGGGTTGGGTACAGGGGTTTGCGTATGAGGATAGAATATACAGTTTATAAAGTAGAAACATCGTTATGTCTATGAGAGTCTGTGTGTGAATGTGTGTTTAACCTCTTTGTCCATGCTCTCCAGGTCTTCTTTACAGAGTGTGTAGAGCGGCATGGTTTCAGACATGCTGGGTTGTCGTTTTCTGCGCGAGGGTCCGGGCTGCTCATCGTCTGGACTCGATCCTGCAGGCTCATCCGTCTGCTGAGACCCCTGAGCTGACCTGAACAAACACATCAACAATCAATCGCTCAACACACAAACTCCAGAGCAGCAGCCAGTCAAGCAACTTACAACGCAATCAGTCACTCTGCAATCAAGCAAAACTGGCTGAGTTTGCTTCGAACAGCGTCTCGCTCGGACTGAGGAACATCTAAATAAGCAATCAAACACAGACCAACAGCAGAAGCCTGTCCACAAGCACACAGCAAACATTTAATCATGGCTGCAGTTCTGTCAGAGGAGCCACGAAACGATAATTATGATCATTCGGCTCGAGGAAATGGATGGCGAGTGAAGAATCGATTAACCTCACTGCATGTGCTCTTGCTGTCTGTTTTAACCGATGATTAAAAGAGTATTTATGGTCAAGGAGTCTGCAAAATGTGCATTTCTTCATATTATTCAATTGCGTTTTTTTTTTTAAATGAGGTAATCCGCAAAAACATGCACAAATAAGTTTTATAAAGGTTAGTGTTATGTTATTACTTAACATAGCTACTCAATTAGAGAATGTGCAACTTATTTTAATTATTACAATAGTATCACCCTGTTGTTACAACATAAAACTTCTAACTGAGCAACTTTCAATTTTTTAAATGTCAAAGTGCAATAATATAACTTCTCATTAATATTTGAACACACAAAATCATCTAAATTTTAAGTGTTTGTGTTTTTACCATGCCTTTACTACATATTAATTGTCACTAATTAGTGAATGTGTAAAAAATACTCAGTTTTACACGTTGCCGTGTGTTGTGATAGCCAGCAGTGTTTTCTCTGATGGAAAGAAGTCATTGCACCAATCACTTTTGTCACGGCTGACAGTTATCTGGACACACACACAGCTGAAATTCTTCATCATTGATTACCTGGACTATATATACACCTGTGTTTCACACACACTTTGTTGAGTATTGTCTTGCTGTTGCTCTCATTACGCAAGCGCTTTCCTTGTTTCTTGTTTTTCCCGTATTTGACCTTTGGACGGTTCATCATGTTTTTGATTCTTTGCTGCCTACCCTTAACCTTTTGCCTGTTTTTGGTAGTGGTGGGCAAAGCGAGGCTTTATGAAACACTGAAACAGTTGAAGCAAATGTGTTGAAGCCTCGAAATGTTTCAAAACCCGTCTTTACAGGTGACACCTAGTGGTCATTTTTTTATGTTTTGCTCTACAACAGCTTCAGCAAAGAAACAGTTAAGCAAATTGAGATTTTTAACCCTACATTGTAGAGCTGAGGCTTCAAGTGATTTAGTGGAATGGTGAGAGTTCCAGACTATCATGCCGAAATAATGGGTTCGAATCCAGGGTCATGCAGCTATAGATGTTAGTTTTTAGTTGTTAGTTTTAGTTATTTTAGTTTGCTGTTTTGTAACGTGTTTTGTTTTAAAATTGGTCTCACATGCGAATGAACACTTTGTAAATAAATATGGCTTGTTTTGGTCATAAAAAAATATAAAAATACATTGTCAGTTTTTCCAAGATTCGAACTAATGTTATTTGCAACACAGTTTCTTTGTGCACATGCACGGTCCACTTCGCTACAAGAGATGGAAGTTTTTGTTCTGAACCTGCCAGTCAAACGCAGATTCACCAGGTCTTGAAACTCTTCTGAAATCACAGATGCTTTGAATTGCTTTAGTCACGAGACCTGGTGTTTTAAATCAGCGTAGTCACGTGTCCTGGATGTTTCGGATCATGCTTCGGTGCAGTGTTTTGAAACACTTGCGCTCCGGGATCTCAACACTATGTTGAAACATCAGTTTCACCTCAGCCATCCCTAATTTTTGAATTACGCTCTTGTGATGTCTACTACACAGTATATGCTGGTTTTCGACCCCAGCCTGCCTGACCATTCTAAAATAATGCAGCATTTGGAACTACCCCTGTTTGTATGTCCTCCATTCGCAACAGATTACTCAGCAAAGTGTGTTTATGAGTTTGATGAGTTTCAGCTGTGTGTGTGTTTCCAAATGACAGTCAGCTGTGGTAGGATTGATTGGTGCAATGACTTCTGGGACATGTAGTTCAGCAGGAATGTAGGAAGTAATGTCCAGCAGAGAAAACAAGGCTCTGATCACAACACCGTGTAACTACCATGTCATTACAACATGCATTAATTCACACAGAAAATAATTCATTAAAATTGTACATAGCAACATTAAAGAAGTCTAAGTTTTTAAAGTTAAGTCTTTAGTTTATTCACAAACACAAAATAAAACCTTTTTGGTATGTGAGATGTCTGAATTGTATTGATCACAACATAGATGGATGAAGAGGGCACACTATACACTATACACTATGCACTTACACACTCAACAGCATAGTATATGTATGTAGCGTCATCCAAAATGAAGCACTAATGTTCTTTTTTTACTAAGCAGGAATTCAAGTTTCCCAGATGACGGTTGCCATATCAGTGAAATAACCGCATTCACCATCGCGAGGCGGTATAATCACTCAATCAATCCAAAATAAAGTAATCCAACATCAGTGCACGAAAGAGCTGCCCCATCCTCTATGTGAGCAAAACAGTGGCTATTGAGTGTGTGAAGTGTCCAACCTTCCACACTTCTTTTTAACGGTTCATTAAGTGCATCACCCAGGTATTTAAAGTGCAGTTTTTAATGTCAATGCACTACTTTATACTACAAAATTACATTGTAGTGCACAATTTATACTACAAAAAAAGTGTAGAATAGTGCATAAGTATGTGATTTAGGATGCACCTTTAGTCTTTCAGTTTACAGAAGAAGGACATACAAATTTTGTTGAAAATGGAGTTCATGGAAAGAAAAAAAAACAGGACTGGGGACTGAGCTTTATGGTACACAACAACATTTTTGTGCTCCAAATGAAGAGTGAGAGATCCAGGATGAACAAAGATTTCCTATTTAGGTTAAGTAAGAGCAAAGCCATTTGAGAACTGTTCCTCGAAAAAACCATTGTAAAACTCCAGTCGGAGAAGTAAAATATCATGATCAATCAGGTTAAAGGCTGAACAAAGGCATAATGACTTCAGTGCCAGCTTTCAGATTTTGCATTGACCTAAATGTCATTAAAGACTCTAAGGTGAGCAGAATCTGTGCTATGACTAGCTTTAAAACCTACCTGAATTTTTAAATGGAATCTTAAATTGAATTAGCTGTCAGGTAGGACTGGAGAAACATTAGCACTTCTTTCTCCAATAACCTGAGGACAAAATATCCACTGGAATAGAGGGGAAAGTCAAAGTGTTACTAAAGCATGTAAGAGGAATACAATTTTTTTTCTTGGTCCAACAGTATCAATGATTGATTTAAGGGGGCTTTAAAATTCCATAATTTTCTGATATTTACAGTTTCCCATGAACATGGGCATGAGCAAGTTTTCAGGCACCGATATACGCATTCCTCTGAAAAACATGTTTGAGTGGCACATACAGTTCTTTTCTCCTTTGCTACCTAGCAACAAAAGAGGAACATGGGCGATTTTGTATTGATGCTTGTGTCCTCTTATTTTCTGCTCTTGAACCATTCAACAAGCCCAGTTGCCTGGAGACCAGAACATCCACTCATCAGCAGCGCAAGAGCTCTCGCTGCCAGCCTACATGCGACATGTCGTAACAAGACTCCATGCAGTCGGGCTATTCATTCAACACATCAGGCCTGCTGTAGACGACAGTGAACGCTCATTATGAAATATTACTTCAACTTGCAGACACCCAGTGCGTATCTGTCTGGAGAGATAGCCAGGTAGAACTGTGGTTTAAATTTAAAACTTGGCTGTGAACTCTTGTAAATGGTTTCTCGAGGACACAGGATTGCTTTATTAAATCTGCGCCCCCCTGCATGGACAGCGAGAGCAAGGACAAGGCAGATAGAAGACTAACAGGAGCAGTCTGTGTTCAAGCTGAGAGCAGCTAACAGGTGTCTGAGATGAGAGAGGTGTCCCAATTCTTCAGTTGGAGGTCTACCTGCAGTGATGAAACCCGACTATAATCCACACCTGACCCAGCCAATCCATAACTGCTTTCCTTCAAAATAACATACAGGTGTTTGACAGCATCACTGGCATTAAGAGTGTCCAATATCCAAAAAGAAACATTTGAAATTATTAAGGCCCAATCCCAATTCTATTTTTGTACCCCTACCCCTTGGCCCTTCCCCTTGGCCCTTACAACCGAGGGTTAAGGGGAAGGGCTTCAAAACTTACCCGTAAGAATTAAGATCAGAAGATCACGACTGCTGTAGTTATTCCAGTTGTGTTATTTTTGGTGTTTATCTTCAGTAAATCACTGAAGACAGATATTATGTTATCATAACGATCTAATGTGGCAATATCAGAATTGTACTCTGTATTTACTCCGTGGCCATACTCATCTATACAAACACATGAAAGCAACATTAACATTATAGCAGACACTGTAAAAGCTCATTCCCAGACACTAGACATTACTGACAGGGTATTAGAATGTCATTGTGTGTCAGAATGTTCAGGGACCGCTGTACTGAAGTTATGATTAAGGATTATAGATCGCGAAATTTAGTGGGTTTTTTTTTGCTTTTTTTTTTTAAAGCATGACGGTAAAAGACGAACGCGGTTATGAATATATTAAAACATATGTTTGTTTGTCGTAAAAATTCGTAATAATGACAAAAAATACTAATTTGTGGACCTCCTTATTTCCGGGTTCAGCTTTCCTGCCGCTGAGGCAGGTGCATCCTGGGAAAATGTCTTACCCCTCCGTTTTAAGTCTGGTCCTGAAAAATCTTCGTTCGAAGGGGTGTAGGGCTAAGGGGTAGAACTGGGATTGGGCCAAAGATTTTGCTTTTGAAAGGCGTTCTTTGATGCATACCAAAGCTGCATTTATTTAATAATTTATAATAAAAGAGGTAATATTGTAGGGCTGGGCGATAAAATGTTTCCCCTGGATAAAACAATAAAGTGTTTAATAAATGTTCGATATAATAAGTGGAATATATAAGCAGAACTAATCTGGGCATTTGCACCACAAATGGAATAGAAGGCTTTTTAATAGATTTACTATTGGTTTTATTGTATAGTATCATAATCTCTACCCTGGCATTGTGACAGGATTTGAAGATTCAAAATCAATTTTAGTCCAATCGTGCAATTAATCAAAATACAACTTCGTTTACCCAAAAAAGGACAATTTTTAATATATTATTTATATATATA
>CAIGQQ010000001.1:20485447-20495921 GCA_903798035.1 Danio albolineatus
ATATGTAGGAAGTACCTGAGATTTGAGAGATCACCCTTGGCTGACAAGGATGATGGAGGATGTGAATGAAGGTAAGAGGGTGGGCGGGAGGCCTGGGGGCCGCGGCGGATCAGTTTGCCAGTGACGGGGTCGTAGGTCCTCATTTCAGGTGCTGGCAGTGGTTTAGGCTGAACTTGAGGGGCCTGGAACAGAGGCCTCGGGGCAGACCCATGGATGTCTAGAAATGCAGCGGGACTATTGCTCCTGAATGACAAAAAAATTAAATAAACATGAAAATATCGATTAACTGCTGACTGTTCTATTTGAACATGATGCATAGGAGGCAGTGTTGTTGTGATACATAAATGACAATGTAGTATATGAAAATTTCTAATGTCGTTATATTTTCTATATACATTTTTTTATCATCTTTATTATTTATTTTTATGAATTTGCTTTTTAATCGCATTCCTATTACTAGCATATGCTACTTTCAAAACTTACAAAACTTTTGTATAACGTATTATATCTGCATTTTATAGACATTAGGTATTTTCTGTAGCTTGACATTTGAAAAATGTCACATGTAAGTCTCTGCATTTGTACTAGATGTTCTTTCCAAGATCTTGTATCTGCAAAGTGTGATCTTTGTTTTTCCTCAAAAGGTGTGACAATTAAACTCCCATCTTCTCTAAATTGATTTCATGGGTCACGTTGACATGTCCTAGCCTACACCCTGATCTAACTTAGGTGGAAGGAAACAGCTTGTAAGATGTCGGTCAGTGACATTATGGTTAGGTTTATTTGACTTTACTGGTCAGCATAAACATTTGCTGCTAACATGATGTTCTCCTATATTACATGAGATCTTGCGTTCTTGCTTTTCTGTACAGGTAGCCAAGGCCTTAGTCTTTTCTTTTTTATTTCCATAAGCTTATCAAATCAGATCTCAGAATACTTATTTTCTTTTTGGCTGTATATTACTTCTTAGACTACTTTTATTCCTCCATTTGAAGTGTTACAGAATACATGTTATTGTATTTATTATTAGTTATTATCTGTGTATAAATTTAAAACGCAAGACTTTTATATCAGTAGTCACATATATTCATAATTGTAATTACAATGTATGTTTATGATGTAACTCACTGTAAAATATTAAAATCTTCCAATTTTTTGTCTTAATGTTTGATCCTATTCATTCAAGCATGGCGAAATGAAAGTGAGATGTTATACTCGTGCTGCTAGCAGGCTTTTACAAAGATAAATTTACGAATCTAATTCCCTTATTTTAAAACCAAAATAACTAAATATTAAATAAAAAAAGAATGGTAGACTTAGTGTGCAAAGATAAAAAAAAAATCATATAAAAAATAAAGAACAAAGACTCACAATCAACAATACACATGATATACAAACCAAACAGTGGTTTATCGTTTATGTGAAGCAGGTGTATTTAGAAGTGGCATTAAAAAAATTAAACGAACAAATATAAATACATATATATACATACATATATATTTTTGTTGTTTTATTAACATCATATGAATATGAATAGGAATAGACACAATAACCAAATGTGTTTGTGTAAATCCTGAGTGGACAGTTTTGCCGCAATCAAACTTTAAAGATAACGTAGTCCAGTAATAAGACTTTATATAAGACTGCTTTACAGGCTTTGTAGTGGCAGTATAGTTTCCCTTAGAAATTAGCGTTTTCCTCAGGAGTGTTTCCTTATTTGCTGTTAATGTTTATCTGGGATGGGTTTAAAACAAATGCAACTAATGTACTTTTGTCCATATGAATGTCGTGTGAGTGTAGTTTTACCACAAAGTTAATATTTGATGTGAATTTATGTTGTGTTGTACAATAGCTACACTGTAAAATAAAGTTGACTCAACTAAAAATTGTAACACAACTTGGGGCAGAGATTTTTTTTTGTTTACTTTTATCACAAAAACTTAAATCAAGACAAGTGCAGTATATGTGGGTTAAAATTTGAGTCAACTCAAAAAATGAGTGTTTTACAGTGTATAATAAGGAGCACGATACTATGATATTCCTTCAAAAGGAGATCGTGGAGATTTTAATCGTCCACAATCAAAAATTGTCATATCGCACACCCATAGATATAGAAATCTGTGTGCAAACAAGCAGATGGAAAAAATCTTTCTTGACTCATGGCCACCACTCATTTTCCATTAACGTTCTGCTAAGCATCTCCCTTACTGTGCCACAAGGAAGTTTTTGGGAAACTGATTTATTCAATAGTACTTTAATATTGCAAGAGTCAGTACAAGCTAAAAAATAATAAGTTGTTGAATGCTTCATGTTCTATTCATGAGCATTGTACTGATGAGTGAACGACAAAATGAAAATTTCAGCAGTCATGACAGAAAATACTGACAATACAGACTTCATACTGAAAGCCACAAGTGAAGAAACAATGAAGAAAAAGCAAGGAAAAACAAGTATAAGGCTATAAAAGATAAATACCTGTGTGATTTGTTATAGTCCTCTTTGAGAGGAAAGAGTTGCTCCTCTACTCGCTCCCAGCGCTCCAAACAAGCCCACAACCAATCAGGATTCACCACATGGAGATGTTTACAACCCTGAGCTTGACGAACTTTCTCTGTACCTGACAGAGACACAAACAAAACACTATTGAGATAAACAACACTGCAATGTGAAATATGATCGGTCTGTGTTTTGCTCTCCACTGTCAGCAGAGTAGAACGCAGCAGTACAGCAAAAGAAAATTGCATCTGAATTGAATGCGTTGCAATAAAAAAAGCTACTAAAAAAGGCCAAAACTATTTATAATTCTTTTATTCCATTCTAGACATCAAAAATACAATCAAAGTTTGACATTACTAAAAAGTATTAATGCTAAATTGTACAGGCTTCACTGACTGTTAGCGTTTACATCAGTACTTTTACAGTATAATTTTAATAAGTTTAAGACAATACTCTGATTAAGAGTTTGCCATGTAAACAGTGATTTCTGGTTACATTAATTGGACTAAAGTCATATTTGAACTAAACAGAAATCCAATTAATACATGTGGAGTAGGCATGGGACGATAACCGTTTTCAAGGTATACCGCGGTTTGGAAAAGTCAAGGTTTTAAAACCGTGAAAATTTTCAGCTATACCGTTCCTAAGGTATGTGTAAGATTTTTTTATTCGCTTTTTTTTTTAAGGCAATTGCATTTATTTCCAGCAGAAAAGATATCCAAAAAATGCACCTTAAAATTATAAACAAATCTATGTTTTTGAAACTATCGAAGACAGCAGAAGTCAATGATTCATTTGAATTATTTAGCCTGACATGTTTACTGTTCTGAAATATTATGTTTCTCAAAATAAAACATTTTGTGTTCAAAGGGGGAATAAATTTGTTGTTTACCCAGACAATTTAAAAATAATATATTTTAGAGCAGTAAATCACAATACCGTAAAAACTCTGAACCGTGATATTTTTGTCCAAGGATATCATACCATCAGAATCTTATATCAGCTCATGCCTAATGTGGAGTATTACTATTTTAGTCACATTATTGAAGTTTGGCAGAAACAGTATGTAAGTTTGACACCCAGTGGTTGAACTAGGTATTGCATACCTGGGTAAAAACATACTAGAGCAGGTTGCCAGATTGAGGACCAACAGGAGTGTGCCATCGAGCTTAAAGGCTGATTTAAGGTAATTTAAATTATGTTCTAAATAAAAGCAACTGCACGTGATAAAAGGAATATTTTCATATTAAAAAAAGTTCTAACCAACACCTCAAATTTGTATTTTAGAAACAACAGAAAACAACAGAAAAGTTGATGACATGATCACCTCAGGTACACCTCGTGTGCTTTATTCAGTGTTAAATTCTAACAATGTGAGCTTGAATGGCATTTTAAATGACATTTATTGTCATACTATGAAAGCAGCAGCAGCAGATAGTTCATCTCAGATCTTGAAAATAAAATAAACTGGTTGAAACTGAACTTTAGATGCAAACACATATCAGTGCAACACATATCAGTGAATCAGCATCTATGTTTAGTAATGTTAAAGAGGTTTAAAATGTATTAATTAGATTATAAACCTTACCATTTTGTTAGTGAGTGCATATTCTGTGCTTCAGAACTTGTTGGGACACGGGGTTACAATGTAACCTGTTCACCGAATGTTTACATTTGTAATATTTTTAAATTACTTGCTAATTAATAACTTCAAGTGGAACTCTGAATCTGCGTCTCATTTTGGATTCTGCTACTGTCCCCCGGAGGTCGCATTTCAGTCACGGACGCATGCTTCGAGAGCCTTCCTGACTGAATGAATGAAATATGCGGTTTTTCAGCAAGGCAACCTGAAATTTAATTGGCTAAACGGGCAGTGGGTGGGTTAAAAAAACAAAAACAAAGACGTTCCAATACAGATTATCCATTTTCAAAGCAGAATAACTGACTTTAGCATTGTTTTTCAGAACAAGTATGTTCACTTGGCATGTTTCTTATATATCTGCCAACATATTATCACATTTTATGCTTTAGAAGAGTCAAAAACGTACAACACACCTTTAATCAAACTATTAACCTTTTGTTGTACTGCTTTTAGCTACATTTTGCGACATGATGCACACACGGCAGTCGGCAGGCATTTGACGGCAAACAAATGGGAATGGCTTAAAGAGAGCACATTTTTGGTGTGAATGGGAAACAATTACTATGCTGAGAATTCTGGAAGAAATGGACATTATGAAGTGCCTCGACTTTAAATTGAGTTTGTCACAGGGGCATGAATAAAGTTAGTGAATGAAATGGCAGAAGTGGCCTGCTGCTTGGGAAATTGCATTAACAATCGTCTGTTAGCATGCACAGTGTGAGAAATTAACTGCAGTTGAAAATAAAAAGCAAAACGGCCAAAATCACATATGGTGCCATGACGAACTCGAACTGTTGCTGTGTGAAACTTCGGAGGAAACTAGCGTTGAATGCTGACGTAATGGCGTTCATCGAATTATGTACTATAACATAAAATGGGAAAATGAAAGAAACATTCAAAAAGAAACTCATGTAAACACCTTAATCATATTACTGTCTTATTCAGATTAAGGCAAATAATTAAACAACTCATGTCCAATCATGGTCAATGATTGGGATCTCATACTGATCTTTACATTCATAACAGACAAAAAAAAAGTGAGCAACAGCTGAATGCTACATGCAATTATGCTCATCATAATTGAGCTTTAATATCTGAAAACTCTTGTAACATCATTAAAACATTCCACAATAGCTTTTATGATGAAATTTAATTACTGGAATCAACTGGCAAATACATCTTGACAAAGTGATTAGGTTCAAAAAGCATTATCAATTACGGAAGATTTGCATTGGTTTTAGTGTTTGCAATTCCCTTCCACGATGATGAAACAATGCATCAAACCAGTTAAGGAAATGTACAAATGGTGTATAAATAATATGTAAGAATTGAACGTGAAATAAGAGATACCGGCCGAAAGAGCGCTCCATTCACGGCTCTGCCGTTGCCGCGAGTGGCTTCTTTCTTTCTTTATTTTGGAGATAATACAGTATATGAATACAACAGAAAGACATAAAACTTTACAAATTATGTGTCTACTTTTGTAGTGTCATAGATGTAAATAAGCTATAGGCTACTGAAATCATTTAAAGAATAACAAATATCAGATATAATACAAACTAATCAAATAAACAAACCATTATAAAACGAACAAAGGCAATAACAATTTAGGTATACACAATACAAATAAAACCATTTTAAGCTTTCATTTTACAAATCTGAAAAAAAAAAAAAAAGATTTTGGTTAATTTCTAAAAACTAAACAACGGAGGAATTTTGAAATATTATCTATGAAGTATTTGGATACAATGATATTAATCAAATCCTGCAAACAGAGCATTTTTGGGTGAGCAAAACCATCAGAAACGTTCAGTTCCTTTCTGTCATCGAGTCCTGCACTGCTTTATAAAGGGTTGAGAAAAACTGCACATAAAAAATGTGTTTCATAACCTCAAACAAGTGTTTATGTTTTTATATGATGTGGTAAAATTTTAAAATGAAAACTTCATCAGAAGGATATTTAATATTTTAAATCGTATTTATGCTTTGGGGAGAAATAGTCTAGATATGTCGTTCTGAAATATTTAACACAGATTTTATCAAATGAACAGGCTACATTTCTTAAAACTGATGCTAATTTTGGAAAGCTGCTGTACGCGAGCACGACGATATACGCTAACCTATATTTTATTATTTTATTACTTGCTCTTATTTCCTGAAACACTAACGGTTTCCTTTCCTTAAAATAAACGAATAATATGCAACATCCTTAATTTATTCTCTTAAAAAACGGGGAAATACCTATGAAGTGTCAGGGTCTCACCAGAGCATTTAGGCTGAATGTTTGACCGAAACAAGGATAGTCATGGTTCAAAAAAAAAAAAGTTAAAATAAAAACCGCTAAATCTATAATCCATAATAACTCCTGTATAGCAGTCCCACACACATTCTGTCACTTGATGACACTCGAATACCCTGCCAGAAAAGTCTAGTGGCTGGGAATTAGCTTTTTACAGTGTCTTGTATAATGTTAATGTTGTTTTTGTGTGTTTACTTAGATGAATATGGCCACGCAGTAAATGCACAGTACGGTTACGATCTTATTGCCACATTTTATCGTAATGATAACATGATATAATTGTCTTAAGTGATTTCCTGAAGATAAGTACCAAAAATTAACACAACTGGAATAACTACAGCAGTCGCGATCATCTGATCTCATATGAAGCAAGAGATCGCGATGACATATGATGACGTGTGCAGGTGCTGTTGTGCTGTCCCATTTCTTAGTGGTAAATTTTGAAGCACTTCCACTTCACACTCTGTATCAAGGGTCAAGGGGAAGGGGTAGAGTAGGGTTACAAAAATAAAATTGGGATTGGGCCTAAGTCATTAAATTGCAATTTAAACTGAATTTTGAATAAATATCTTATCAAATATTATGTACTGTCATCAGGGCAAAGATAAAATAAATCTGTTAAAGGGGTGGTCCACTACGACATCATATTTTAAACTGAATATAAACAACATCTTTGAATGTAAAAAGCTCAAAGTTCAATAAAAGACATTGGCTTTCCAAGGCCTACAGTGAATGAAGTTTGGGGACTACAAAAAATATATATACATCCGGTTTAGTGAGATAACACACTTCAGGTTACACACATTCACCACACGGCAGAGGCAATGTAATGTTATAGCAGAGAAAGCTAACATGCCGTCCAAATGCTGTTTTTCCACACAGCTTCTTGTTTCTGTATTTGGGCCTCTAAATGACGCGACACAAAGATAGAAGTGCTTAAAATTAAATTTCAATTATGTTAATGAGAATTATAAAAAAATATTTAAAAAATAAAATAAAAAAAAGATATAGCTAGCATTTGACAAATAACAGGTTCCAGAATCTCTCCCAGTTCAGTGCCGGATACTGCTAAAAACTCCTCAAAGAAGAAGTAGCTTCAACCATAATAGATGAAGCTGTGGATTGTGAGCCACAACCTGTAAGTTCTTTTATTTGTTAAAAATGATAACATGCATAGTTTTTGGCGTTAATGGTATGTTGTAGCGAGAACGTAAACAAGGACGTAAATAATGGCAAATGCTGTTGGCACTGTTAATCAATTTAGCTACAAATTCACATTTATCCGTCAAACCCCTGAAAACAGCTGTGCTGCAGTGTCTCTCTATGCAGCTGCTTTACCTGCATTCTCTCAAATAACAAACTCGTAAAATATATGTGAACGCTTCATATTACTTACACATGCTTTTCAGAATATATGTGAAAGACACTTGTCAGATTTTTTGTAGAGAGCAGGCGTGAGGTTCAGCTGTGCCCTTTTCATTTTCTGTCTGATTCAGCTACTATGACTAACTGTATTTACACAGCAGAGACACAGGGCATGCTAATAGAGGCGTGACACTTTTTCTGGTGTAGTAGAGCAGATTCACGAATCAAAGCACATTATGTTAGCTGACCAATCAGACCCTCTTGAGAGGAGGCCTTTCAAAGAAACTAGGAAATAGGCCTTTTCACAAGCCTGTTTTTGTCAGTGTTCTGCCCCTCCAGTCTTGAAAATTCTTGTTTTGGTGGCAGAGACCAGACACTAGCTCTGTCTAGTCCTGTGTGTTGTCATTGTGTCTCTGTATGAGTGCCGATTGTGGGCGTGCTTGGACAGTGCGCACTTCCGCTTGATATGGGCGCGTGAGGTCTGGGCGTGTTCACGATTGCGCGCTCTCGTCCTGGTGTTTGTTTGTTTGTTCTGTTGGCATCTTGCTGTTTTGGATGGCGCTGAGATGAAGCATGCGCGTTGCATCTGTGTGAGCACACGGTAAGATGTTTTCAATTTATCATGTGCTTGTGTCTTGCGTTCAGCCCTCTGTTGCGTTTAGCATGTGGTGTGTGTTTACATGTCGTCATGCGAGCACGCAGTTAATGAGTTCTCTCATTGGCTGCGTGTTCTAGTCTCTATGTGAGCACATGGCTTGTGTTGTCATGTGCTCTGCCATCTATTGTCTAGCCCCACCCTCCTTGTTAACCCATTATTAGTATATCTTGTTCACCTGTTTGTTTGTTAATTAATTCTGCTTTATATTCTCCTCGTGTCTGCTGTCCTGTGCCAGTTGGTTGTCGATTATTCTTCAGTCATGCCGTGTCCAGCCTTGTCCAGTGCTGTTTTTTACCTGACAGCCCAGTCAAGTTTGTTTTTGCCTTTTTATTAATGTTTTCCACCTCGGGGTAATTTGTTTTGCTTTTTTGTTATATTTTTTAATTAATAAACCCATATTATTTGTGGTGTACTTGAGTCCTCATCCTTTTCCCCAACCCCAACCGTGACAGTTATGGCATGTTTAATGGTCATCATAATCTTAAATCCTTGAAAGTTTTAAATATTCAGATTTTTTTCAAAACATATGAACATTTATATGTATTTATGTGTGTATTATATCCTCTTTGTTTCAAATTACAAAAAACAAATTACCGTTGTGCGAGGTGTTTCTAATGCAGTGTCTATGGGACAGTAAATTAGATGTTATTCTCTCCTATGGCTGCAGTCATCAGTCTAACAGATTATTTTCCTTTCTCTTAAAGTCTTTATTCTGTGATCGTGGAGTTTTTCTTATTTTTTCTTATTTAAGCAAATAAGATTGTAAAAAAATATCCGTTGTATTCTCCCATTCACTGCGCTCTAAGTTATTCCAACTATGACGACATCTGCTACTGAGAAACTGGGATATGTGAAAAGGGTCTATTGTCGTTTTCATGTTAGCGGATTAGAAGTATATTATTAAAGTATACTATATGATTTTTTTTTATTATTATTTTTTTTTTTTACAAATGAAGCATGAGCACACATTGCTTTGCATCTTTTAAATACACCCAAGCCTTAAAAATAGACTTTGGACCACCCCTTTAAACAAAATTGGGGAAAATAAAAAATTTAACAGGAAGGCTAAAAATTCTGATTATGTTGAACCAAAATCAAAATCTATTTTAAAACTAAAATGAATGCAGTGCCATGATCAAAATGAACACTTAGTCTTATCGATCACCGGCAATTACACAGGTCCAAACAGGACACAAATGAAGTCTCCTCAAAGCCACCTACTGACATTCATTATGGTCCCGTTTCGCTGCTCTCAGCTGAATTACTCTTGTGTGAAGTTGTGTCTGTACAAGCGAGGGATCAGAAAGCGGGAAGGACATCCACGCAATTACACAACCCAGCCACCAGACAAATAATTTGGCACCAAAGGCTGATATCTGTGAAAGGCTGTCAAAAAAAAATACAGCAGAGAGAGAGAAAGTTTGGCAGCTCTCCTGCTTTTTCTCCCGTCTGGCTTTGTGGATTTCCTTCCACTCTTTCTCTCATTAGCCGTTCTGCATTAAAATGGTTCTGTGGTCTGTGTTTGGCAGAGCTGAGGGTGTTGACGAATAAACGGGGGGATGATAACAGTTTAAAACGACAGTGTGGTGACATTGGAGTGTGGAAATGTTTGCTTAAATGCTTAATAGTGGCCAATTAGACAGCACTCGGCAGTAATTACGTTTGCACTTGATCGTCCAAGTGTGTGTGTGTGGGTTTCTTAGGGGGTGGAGAGTGTCAAGACGAGCGCGGTGAAACAAAAGACTCATTTGAGTTTGAACAAATTAAGTTCAGAAAGATCCAAGGCTGCGTGTCAGACTTGATGTTGACCTTCTGCTTCTTTCCTTCCTGTTATTAACACGCTGCATAATGGATTTACAGCAAAACAGAAATTCATCATTGTGCAGTGTCATTCTGTCAGAGAAGAGGATGATGCTGAAATAATAGTGCATCGCATACTACATGATCCACATAGTGTATGAGTAAATAGCCTTGTTTCCATTCAAATCATGTTGCGAAAATTAACTCATTCATT
>CAIGQQ010000001.1:20496321-20516321 GCA_903798035.1 Danio albolineatus
ATAGTAATAATAACCAGCACAGTTTCCATCCCGTGTTCAAGACAAAATATTGACGTCAAAATACTGAAAACTGACAGTAACAATAAAAAGTTGTAAAATTTAAAATTTAATTTAAATATAAATGCAATTTTTGTTTTTCAAATTTCTTAATAAATGAAAGTAAAATAACTTTGCCATGAGTATATTGCGGTATTAAAACTGTGGTCCACTACAATATATATTTTTTAAACTTTAGTTTATCTGTAATACAGCTGTGTCAACATAAACAGCATCTCTGAATGTAAGATGCTCAAAGTTCAATGCAAAGAGAGACACTGGTTTTTACTGAGTTAGCTTAGCAAAACCTACAGCAAACAAAGTTTGGGGACTACAAAAAAAAAACATCGGGGTGATGAAGTCTTAAACCCTTCAGGTTATGCTGATACACCATGTGCAGTGAAGGGGCATGCCCAAATGCGCTGTAATATTACGTTGCTTCTTCTGTTTCTGTATTTGGGCTTCCAAAGGACACAGCAGAATGAGAGAAGCGCTTACAATTTCATATTAATTATGTTCCAGAGAATAATGAAAAATTTATATAGCTAGCATTTTACAAAGGACAGCTTCCAGAATCTTTCCCAGTTCAGTGCTGGATTTGGCTAAAAACTTCTCAAGGAGCAGCTCCAACCTTAATAGAAACAGCTGTGAATTGTGAGCCAACACCCGTATGTATTTTTATTTGGTAAAATTGATCTTTTACATGCATAGTTTCTAGCGTTAATGATGTTTAGTAGCAAGGGCGTAAACAAGGACGTAAACAACGAAAAATGCTGTTTGGCACCGCTAACATTTTAGCTACAAATTCACATTTATCCATCAAACCGCTGAAAACACTCAGCCTTCACCAGTGCTGCAGCTCTATGCGGCTGCTTTCCATGCGTTCTACATCATCTCCAATAATGAACTGGCAAAAGATATGTGAACGTTTCATATTACTTACACATGCTAATTCCGAATATATGTGAAAGACACTTGTTAGATTTTATTTTACAGAGCAGGCATGAGGTTCAGCTGTGTCCTCTTCATTTTCTGTCTGATTAAGGCTCAAACTCATACAACTGACAGTTACACTGACTGACAGTTTTTACACAATGGCAAAGCACATGCTAGTAGAAGCATGGCGCTTACTGGCGACGTGGAGCCAATCTACGAATCACAGCTTCTTGAGGGTGGGCTTTCGAAGGAACTAGGACATATAGTCGTTTTCATGTTAGCTGAGTAGCTGTATATGATCAAAAGTAAGAATAAGAAAAAAAATTGAGATTATTTACAAATAAAGCATGAGCACACATTGCTTTGTATTAGGGCTGTGCAATTAATCGCAAAAAAAAAAAAAAAAAACATTTAAGCACTTGCAATTTCTAAACCGCGCAAGGCTGCATTTTTATGATTAATTTATTTAGATTTTTGTTCACATTCTTGTGCAGATGATTTTAATATGTTAACCAATCAGAGCTGACGCAGCACACCAGCTAAGCTGAGTGGGAGAAAGATGTTAACCAATCAGAACTCGAATAGGTGGTTTTGATTTACGTTAGTTTTTATTTATTGATATGACTGGAATTTATTACAGTTTTGTTTATCAAGCAGTTAGTACTACTGTGTACAGTATGTTTTTAACTAGAGTTGAGGTTAGTTAATCTTCATTTATTTTATGTTGTCTGTTTTAATGACAATTTTACTACAGTTTTATTTATTAAACTTAATACTATGTTACTTCATCGTGAAATGTTTTGTTATGCACTTCTTGTGCACTGAATACATTTAGAATGCATGTATGTAGCTTGTTTGAAAAAGCAAAAACCGTTGCTAAAAAACGCAAATCACAATATTTGTTCAAAAAGAAATAAACAAATAAAATTTTGTTAAAAATAAATAAATCGCAATATGATTATTTTGTCCATATTGCACAGCTCTACTTTGTATCTTAAAAACACAACCAAGCCTTAAAAATAAACTGTGCACCACCCCTTTTTCCATGTTACACAGGAAAATCCTGCTTGTTAAGGCCGGGACACTTGAAGTAGATTGTTGGCTGATGGGTCAGCCTAGGGCTGCTGGTCAGGTTGGTTTGGTGTGTTTTCCACACGTTGCCTCTAGTCGGGTTAACGTTGGAGAGAGTTGGCCTGATTCAGCAGGTTGAATCATCTTATCATTTTGGTGGTCAGTGTTTGCTTCAGTTGGGAATTGGAGTCTTGACTTTATAGCATTCTTTTTCTGGATGCTGTATCGGTTTGCATTGCACATTTGTTGTGGTTTAGATATAAATATACTCTCCCTCACTTTCCTTGGACTTTCCTTGGACTCACAGTGGGATGAACCATCAATTACACTAGCATATATTTTACTTGTGGATGACCTTCCAGCCATATCCCAGTTATGAGAGTACAAATCTCAGTGGTAGGAAACCCACACACACTTTCATTTTTGGACTGTGGGGGAAACCAGAGCACCTGGAGGAAACCCACACAAACCTGGGCAGAAAAATGAAATCTCCACACAGAATGGCCTCCTGGTCAAGCCTGGACTCAAACTAGAGACATTCTTCCTGTGAGGCAACTACTTAGACACCTTGCTGCCTGTGATCTGATTTTCAGGTTTTATGAATGTGTGATATTTAAATTGGTTCACACTATATTTCAAAGCAGAATTATAATCAAAGAAACTAAACAGGAGAACACTTCATACTCAAGAAACTTAAGCACCTGCTCTGCAGAATGCACACACGTTCTTCATCTAGAATCAGCATATGAATCTCAGCAATGGTGACAATCACAAATCACAAAAATGAAAAAATTAATGACATTTAAATTGGTCAAACATTTATAGGTTGAACCATTTGTTTGATTGTCAATATATGTGTGGCATTATGCAAGCAGAGAGAACTTTCTACAGAAACTTTTCTCATTCTTTTAAACCCATCCATAACAAATTGATGCATATGTCATTTTGTCCTGCTGCTTTGAAAACAAACATATCATGACATCCATATCTCAAGCAAATCTCAAAATCCAAAATTCAAACAGGAAGGAGTAAAGCAATGGTAACAAAGGTTATTTTAGTCAACGAAACTTAAACTAAGAATAAGGCCCAATCCCAATTCTACCCCTTAGCCCTTCCCCTCGTTTTGAACATTTACATAAAGGGGTAGGGGTGTCGCTCTTCTCTTTAGCTTGTAGGTGTAGGGCTAAGGGGAAGGGCTACATAGCCCAAGAGGTACGAAAATTTCCCAAAATACAGCATCAAGTCAGGAGATGCATAAATTAGTATTTTTGTTATTATTATGAATTTTTACAACAAACAAGCATATGTTCTAATACATTCATAATGGTGTTCGTGTTTTACTGTTATGCTTTAAAAAAAAGAAAAAAAAAGAAAAAAAAAGCTAAATTTAGCTAATCTATCAATAATAATAACTCCTGTATAGTAAACCCACAACATACGTTCACATCTGACACTCGATGACACTGTCAGAAAAGTCAGTGTCATCGAGTGACTGGGAATGACCTTTTTACAGTGTCTAGTATTATGTTAATGTTGTTTACGAGCGTTTCCATGAACATGGCCAGGGTGTAAATGCACAGTACAGTTACGATCTTATTGCCACATTATATTGTTATGACAGCATGATATCATTGCATTTAGTGACTTCCTGACAATGAATACCAAAAGATAACTGGAAAAGCTACAGCAGTTGCGATTGCCGATCTCATATGAAGCAAGAGATCGCAATGAAATATAATGACGTGCTGTCACATTTCTTATGGATAAATTCTAAAGCCCTTCCCCTTCACACTCCGTTTCAAGGGCCATGGGGAAGGGGAAGAGGTAGGGGTACAAAAATAGGATTGGTATTGGGCCTAAAACTATTGGTAAAAAACATTTTTGTTAACTGAAAAAATATATCACAAGTAAAAAACAAAAACCAAACGGAAATAACAACAGTCACTAAAAATTAATTGAAAAAAAAATATATATATATACTTTTTTAAATTAATAAGCACTCATACTGTGGTAGAAAATCGGACCTATGACTAGGCATAAGACGATAACTGTTTTCAATGTATCTCATGGTTTGGAAAACCAAGGTTTTAAAACCACCAACATTTTCTGTCATGCTGTTCCTAATGTATTTGTAAGATTTTTTATTTACATTTCTGTTAAGTATCTCCAGCAGAAAAGATATCCAAAGATGCCATTTTAAAATTGTAAAGAAATGTGTGTTTTTGAAACCTATCAAGACAGCAGAAGTCAATGATTAATTCGAATTATTGAGCCTAACATGTTTACTGCTCCAAAATATTTTAAATCTTTCCCAAAACAAAATATATTGTGTTCAAAAGGGAAAAAGGTTTTTGTTTTTTAACCAGACATTTAAAAAGAATTTTTTTAGGAGTAGTGATCACAGTAGCAATACAAAGAAACTGACATTTTTATCACACCGTCAGAATCATATACGAGCCCATGCCTACCTGTGGCTGTTTAGAGGAAGACCGGTAGATACACTTTTAGAGACAAACAAAACTACCTATTTTATATCTTTGTTTGCAAAAAAAGGCATGTTTAACTACTGTACATATCCTTAATATGAAAAAGTTTGACTAAATTATTCATAATTTTTCCTCTTATTCATTGTATTTATTTGGTTATGGATTCAGAGTTTCTTTAAACAATTCTTTTGCTTTGATTGCCACAAGGTTTTGAGACGAGTTGATGTAAGCATTGCAAACACTAAACTTTGCTTTGGTCGACAGTGAACGTGTTCTGTAAACTCTGCTAAACATGTTCTAAAGCTAAAACTCAAACTGAATAAATATATACTAAATCGAAGTCTGTTCATAAAATGAAAAAGCTATAATTAATAAAACTATAACGAAGCAAACAAATAATGAAAAAGATTTGCTGTAAATTTTAGTTTTAGTGCAAGTATACAAATAAAAACTAAAATGAATTAAAATCATTCATTCATTCATTCATTTTCTTTTCGGCTTAGTCCCTTTATTAATCTGAGGTCGCCACAGCGGAATTAACCGCCAACTTATCCAGCATTTGTTTTACGCAGCGGATGCCCTTCCAGCCACAACCCATCTCTGGGAAACATCCATACATTCTCATTCACACACATACACTACGGACAATTTAGCCTACCCAATTCACCTATGCCGCATATCTTTGGACTGTGGGGGAAACCGGAGCACCTGGAGGAAACCCACGCGAACAAGGGGAGAACATGCAAACTCCACACAGAAATGCCAACTGACCTAGCTGAGGGTCGAACCAGCAACCTTCAGCGACAGCACTACCTACTGCGCCACCTTGTCACCACTATTTTAAAACGCAAAACTATAATAATCTTGATGGTAACTAACCATTCTGTCATCCTGTGCTGTCGTTCCTAACAAATGCTATAAACAGCTGCCATTTTGATGATGCAAACGTACAGTGTTTTGGATCAGTCAAGTGAACCTATAGTGTGAAAGCGCCCTAAATCTGACCCCCTGCAAGACCTGCCAACCACCCTCATGATGTCCAATAATTTTCGAAGGACAAAAGAGAACATCAGAGTAACAGTGACATCTCTGATTGGTGTTACACTAGAACAGAGAAAAAAAAGTGTACAGTAAATGGTGTCGACCAAAGCCTGTCCTGCTACTAACATCAGATTCAGGTGAGAACTGACAGCTCTTTCAGATAACAAGCAATTAGAGTGAAACAAAGCGGCTCCAAAGTGACACAAAACAAATGTGTGATACATTTCCTCGTGGACTGAAGCAGCAATCATTTTACTGCAGTCATCATTTGTGTCGACCTCTCTGATTAGCAGAGAGCTGAGACAAAGTTCATTTCTGCTGCTCATGATACAATGCACCAATCAGAGGAGTCTGATACAGTTCTTAAATAATTACCCATCAACACCAGTGAGATCTGCTCATCTAATTAACAAAAGGATCAAAGTAAACAACTGCTGTTTTTAAAACACTGGCAGACTGACAAACCTGTCAAAAACTTCTTTGGCTTGCTGCAAATCCTTTTTTTAAAACCGTTTTGAAAATCTAAAATTAATGTCTGATTATCAGTAAGAAAAAGAGTCTAATTGATGTGAGGTGAACGACCCCAAATCAGCTAAATTATACAGCGTGTTAGGTCTACATGTCTGAGGAGAAAATAACAAATAGCGATTTCCATTTTAAAAATTATGATTGAGATTTAAATAGGGATGTCACAATAATGAAGTTTGGCAGATGATTAATTGTCTACGACATAATTGTGATTATGCGATTAATTCTCTGTTTTGGTACTGTGACAAGTAATTGTCTGTTCTGGGGCCCATATAGATATGCAATAACATTGAACATGAAAAAAAAATTAAGAAAAACTCGGAAGAGAGCACATCTTCAACAGAAACAGATAGAGGATTTTGCTGCATTAGGTAAAACAATTGCTATTTTTTAAAGTTACATTGGCTGTCATGCAAAATCTCATAAAGTATTTATTTTCAGCTAAAATGAACAGTGGTTTGTTAGGTAGTCCCTCTAAAAGTAATATATGGTGTGTTAATAAATAGTTGTTTGTTGCTAAGCCTCAGCTGTTTCTAATACAGCAAAGTTCGAACTTGTGTTTTTGGCTGAAAAGTTTATAGTAGCAATTACTACTAGGGAGAACAAACTCCAGAGAATGGCAAGACACCGTAAAAAATGCTGGGTTCCACACAATTCTTTCATGTTGTCACAACACAAATCAATTAAGTTAACTTATTGTTCTTATAAATTTAAGTGGATTGAAGATAAAAATTATTAAGTTATTTAAAAACACGTAACAGTTGAGTTGTTTCAACTCATTTTAAATGAGTAGTTTGAAGAAGCAGCAAAAGTTGTTTTTGTTTTTTTTGAGTGAAGTTAGGTACTTTGTACTTTATTACGTCACTCAATCTAGATACATGGACTTCACTCTATACTAACAACTAAATTATATGAAGCATGGCATTTAATATTGTTGAATTTAAAACGTAATATAAGACATTGTGTACATGCATGTATAACAAAAAGGAATTACTGTCTGATTAGTTTTCTTTGAAAAATATTAAACAAATTATGTGCCTGTGAAAAACGCTGTGTGATCCACATTACGACTGCATGTAATACATACTAAAAATAAAACACAAAATTGCTCATAGTAGCCAATTTCTTACATTACAGAAATACATTCACTAATGCGGAGTTCAGACTGCACGACTTTCAAAGTAGTCCTGTCACAGATGTTTTCACACTGCATGACTATCTGGGGTAGCATTCCGTCAGTGCTGTGTTTACACTGTAGGATGGATCAGTGACAGGGGGTTTTCACAATGCATGACTTTAAAATAGGAAGGATCGCCGACAAATTTGTCTCTGTCTGCAAACTATTTCTCACAACCAAACACATGCGAAAAGTGACATAGAAACAACGTGAGGTCACGTAGTAGAGCTATATAATGCGTAAAAATCTATATAGTGGGGTAGAAAACGTACTTATTTTGCTCACCTGCCTTTTAAAGGGAAATAGCAATTTCTCTCAAACTTTTTTCTTTTTCGACCTGGTAATGGTATTGCTCAGATGACACGTCAAAACGACACGGTTGCTCCTGCCAAATTTACACTAGTTTCCCTCCATTTCTTGGGTCCAAATAGACAGAAAACCCGCCTTTCAACTTCTCCCCCAACCTCCCGTTGGCCTGCAGATAACCATACTAATGAATGTTGGTCTCTCATTGGCTGTAGGTAATCGCAGATGTTATTTTCAATCAGAACACATTTCACACGGCATAATTTTGGATCCCTGACAGCTCCAGATATTTAGCATGCCAAATATCTCATGGTGTCGTCGACTCATCTGTGATTCTCTCAGATCGCGTCTTTGATAGTTACTCACATGAACGAGCCCCAATTTGCATATGATTTCAGGCATATGTCCGCAATTTCTCAAATCTGTCGGATCAGGGCTAAAACCATGCAGTCTGAACAACAAAACACAACATTTAGTCTGTTTTGACAATGTCCATTTTTAAGTTGTGCATTTTAGGCATTTGTATGACTCACCTGCGCGAGCAGCAATGAGGTGGGTGGTCCGGTTGGGGTCTTTGGCATTGAGCACCAGGGTCTTGCATAGCTTGGCACCCAGTGCCTTGCCATGATACCACTCTCTGGTGCGCTCCATTGGGTAGTTGGTGGGATACAGGCCACTGAAAATAACCGTGGTGCCCGCCAGTGTACGGCCCTTTAGTTCAGGAACAATTTTGCGTATATCCGGACTTTCTGAACTCTCTTTCTTAAGGAAGGCCTCGTAGCGTGAGTAATACTCATTGTGAATGCGAACTAAAATCTCCTCTAAGTAAATGAGGTGGTCGTCCTGGTCTACGTCTTCCTCTTCCTCATCATCCTCATCTTCCATACTGTGATCTAAAGACTCTTCACCCATAGTCACACCTGACTGTTCGCTGTTTTGAGACTCTGTTTCCACTTCCTTTTTATCGGAACAGCCATTGCCCAAATCACCGAGACCCTCAGGACCTGATTCTGGACCATCACCCCCCTCTGTCCTCTGTTTGTCCCCATCATCCTCTTTGCTTTTACACTCCTCATTTTTTCTTTGTTTGGGTTTCCCAGTGTCTGCCGTCTTTCCCTCGCCATCGCTGTCAGATAATCCCATTTTACCTTCACTTTCGCTGTCACTAGAAAGGTCAAAATCCAGGTCGTTGGCAGCGGCATCAGGAGCAGTGTTTGGGATATCAGTTTCACCTGAGATACACGTCAAACCTGAGCTGCCCTCCACCTCTGTTCTCACAGTACATTTGTCGCCTGAATCTGCACTCTCATTGGGCAGTTCCTCTTTGGGGTGAGTCCTTTCATTGGTTGAAGCTCCCTGAGTGGCAGTGGAAGAAGTGGAAGATTCCTCGTGCCCAGTTTTACGGTCCTTGCTGGTTTTCCTTAGACCATTTCTTTGTTCCTCTTGTCCTGACTCCGTGCCTTCTACAGTCCGTCCAGCCTGATTACCTACAACATGACAACAGAAGGGATTCTTAGGCATAACCTTTGACTTTAAATTATTAAAGCATTAAATAGCTTTTTTTTAAAACTCATTTTGGATAGAGGGCGATGTTTTCTAAGATGGTGTAAATCATTATTTCCTCATAGGCTGTACATTCTGAGCATTAAATCAAATCAGACATGTCATTTTATCACACCAATTCACTTTTTTTTTTTTAACAGCGCTTTCTTGAATAATTCAATTTTTGAGGTCCGGACCAAAAAAATAATTCAATCCAGACACACAAGCATTTCATATTAAAAGAAAACTAATTGTGTGCAATGAATTTTTAGTGTAGATTTACTACTTTGATAAATGCACATTAAACTTGTAATCTCGTTAGTTTTCTTTTGGCAACGGTTCTAAATTAAATCATCATAGTTTTCCTGTGTGATGCTGTTGTAATGGATTTCACTGCGAGTATAGTGCTTGTCGTATTCAGGCAACACTCTTCACTACAGTGAGCATTTGAAAGGGTGAGGTCATCATTTTCCAGAAAATAAAAAGTTATTCAAAGATGACTAAGGAGAGTGTTACAAGTTCATTTTGTTAAGATCTAGAACAAAAGTGTGTGTGTTTTGAAACTGGTTATAGTGAGATAAACAAAACTTAACAGCATTACATAATTCATTGCTCAAGTCTGTGCAAACACATAACTGGACCATGAAAGGGCTCTTGCTTGTCTGGCAAAAATGGGACAAGCACAGACTTTAAATTCAGTATGCAGATCATTCTTGTGGAAAAAAAAGAATGTAGGAGGCATTCAACCACTATGGTGCTTTTAAAAAATGTTGAGAACCACAAAACAAGACCACTAGCTAATCACACAATCAGTGCTTGATTGACTTTGAAATTTAGATTAAATTTGCACAATCCTCACATGAGTTACAAAGAGAAGGTAGACAACAAATATGCTTTAACTTTTACAAGAGAAGCTCCACTTGAACACCTGTTCACCCTATGAACTGAGTTCACAAGTAGATGTTCTCTTAACCTTATTTCATGTGTCCAGGCCTCAAGGACTCACTTCAAACAGCTCTTAACAGAAAAGTGGAGCTATTTTCATCCTCTGCATATTCTTGTGAACTTTCTTTAGTTTGTGCGGCAGTAAATCAGTTTAATAGATCCCAGATTGACCTCCACTGGCAGTGCGTTTTACAGAGCTGCAGTAAAATGTACCATGGTCCTTCATACTCCCAAGCAGATTATTTCAGAGCTCACATATAGTGAGGTCACTTACACGAGTCTTTATTCAAACACCATCTTATTAAACCCTTTCTGCTTAAGAGCAAAACAAACTCTCCAAAAAGTTTTGCTTTTTGAATTAAATATAATCTCCTTCTTTAAAACTTGTGAGGATTAATTATCTATAATAAAAAATGAATAAGAGAAAAAAACTCAGAAGAACATATGCTGATAGTAATATTAAATAACACAATAGCTATGCAAGTAATAAGTCAATTCAAATTTGATTCTCAATGTTTTTCCATATTTTGACTTACATAATGTATTGCTTTAAAAAGAGAGAGATGAGTGCTGTTTTAATGTACCCATGTGTATCTGAAACAAAATGTAAAATTTTATTAATTCACCATTTGTAAGCTAATGTCACCATTATAAAATGAATCAATAGCAACTGTTTTGAAACTACATTGCCTGAACTGATTGGAGACTGAAATCAAGAATTGAATGGAATCTAAACTAAATGAAAGCTCTCCATCTCAACATTTTTTTTTGCTTGAAGACTGGCTGTAACATTTTAAGGTTAGGGACAACGGGGTTGATCCCTCTAATTGGAAAATTGCCACTTGGCTAACTGCTTGATTCTAGCAAACTAGTTCGTAGTTCTTATGCAACATAAGGTTATGCAACTAGCCCCAGAACTGGATCCAATCCTAAACAACATCCATCCCTACTGTCTTGAGGTCATATTTAACTTTGCTCTGTGAAATTTCACGGCCGAGACATTTTAGCAAAAATCCGGGTTGCCAGGAGGTTCACATAAGGGTGGCCTTGTCCAGATTTGTGGACTTCCTCAGAGTCTGCACTTTGATAACATTATGTAGCGCAGACCTTAACGCTGAATTATTCTTCTGCATCGAGAAATCGTTGTGACCCACAACGCATGCCTTGCACATAGCGGTGCATTTATACTTCTGTGGTTTCTTCGCGGTTGTTTTGTTATACCTGTAATGATACCTTAAATGTACAATTAGCTCAAACTCGCTCATTCAGAGCAGGAACCGGTGAACAACTTTAAACACCATGGAACTCGACAACTGCTAAACACTCGCCCCAACGGGCTCGTTCATCTCCAGCAGCTCTCAGTGCAGCCTAAAATCATCAATGCTACCAATGCTAAACAATCACATAGCTTGCGCTACACATCGTCGCAACATGTAGATGCATTTTTTGAGAGGTCAGCATCAGCCACAGCGAAGGGTGACTGCACGAAGGCTGCACCGAACCAACTGCGTGCACTCGATGCAGAAGTATAAATAAGCTTTTAGGGTCCCTTGACATGAATTCACGAGAGTACTCGGGGTTTTTAATCTTCAGTAATGATTAGTAGTCAACATTTTTGACAACACTACAAGTTGCTTTTTGACATGGTTGCCAATAAATACTGTGAACTCCTCCCATCTGTTGTCTGTTTGGTCTTTTTAAGAACTTCTGTTGTAAGCTGTGTGTAGCCTGCAACAGTGTGCTTTGCTGCAAAGGTTAACTGACAAACAAATCTCAGAGCATAAAAAGGACAGATTGAACTCTATGGATTTGTGCACTTCGCAAGCACATGCGATATAAGGCAATGGGACAAGTGTGCTATTAGGGACAGGGCTGGTGAAAAGGTTTTTAAAGTTTTCGAAAATGTCATTTATTGCCTTTTATTTTACTAAAGCAGTTTGGGTTGACCAATCTTTGCTATTAAAAGAGTCATTTTGGTCATTCCCCCTCCAAATAAAATTGCCCAGAGCTGCACATGTAATAAACGACCTTTAAATGAATAGAACACAATTAGTTACTTACAGATGCAAGGAAGTGAATTGTACTGTGACTATTTTTATGCAAGCACCCCTATAAGAGAGAGTCACTTGGTTACTTTCACTTTTACCTTAGAATTTTGTATTTAAATGGAAAAAAAAAACTATAAGAACTATAGCGAAGAACATTGCTGACAAAGAACAATGCTGTGCTTGAAAAAAGCTCCCTGTTATTTCTGAAATAATATGACATGTGCAGGCTTGCATTGAAGTGCATTAAACAGAAATATAGGTTTATTTGAATCTTCACAGAGACTGTTTCAAGGCTTTGATTCGTTTGTAGTGTTAATCCATTTACATGAAAACAGCTGTTAGTGAGGGATAAAAATATTTTGAATGCTGTATATGAGGCATAATAACCAAAGATGCACACAACGGTGAGCCACAGCTTGCCAGTATTGAGCTTTAAAACTCATCATCTGTAGCAAAAGCTTTTGTACTGATGTCCAGATTTGAAGATGTTTGAGGTGTTTAACAGGATGCAGATAAAATGAGGCACTGTTAATTTATATTTCCAATGAATAACAACGAATCATATGTTGATGACTTGTTGATATGAGAGCAATAATTCTAATTTAATGTCCAATTCTAATGTTGGCATCAATACTAATGACTCATGGGTGAAATTGCAGGAAACAAACAGCAAGTATTATTTTTTTATATTAAAAGTTTCTATTTTTAGACTTTTATGTTACACATAATGCCAAGATAAGGGTTATTTTATTGTGTAAACGCTACTTACTGTGTTACAAATAAATATGTACTGTATATGAATACAGCCAACACAGGCTATTTACATGTCTTTTTGTCTAGGCAGCATGGGGCCACAGCAGGGGAACTAAAGAGCTGCATGCGACTCCAGAGCCACGGGTTGCCAACCCCTGGTTTAGACAGATGACATTAAGGCAGTTCTCTAATGCTAATGTCCAGTTTACAGAAAAAAATAAATAAAGGAAAAAAAAAGATTTACCTTTTCTGGCCATCTGAGCCTCTCGTGAGCCTGGCGGGGCATTGATGTCACCAGTGCCCTGGAAGTAGATGTACTTTTTCACTGTGATGAGGTTGGGGGCAAACTTCCATACATCTTCTCTATCATCTATGATGCACACCATGGAGTCTCCACAGGGGAACAAATTTCTGCAAAAGGCACACAATTTTTATCCTGACATTTTTATTTGCTCAAATTTAGCAGCTGGTGGTCGGTTATGACTAAACGAGCAGCATCCAGACAGCGTCAGCCAGCCAAAACCAAAATGTCAATGAGCAGTTTACAACATTAACACTGGTACAACACCAGAATATCAGTGGCCAAAAACAATTTGGACAATGAAGCGGTCTCATGGGGATTTTTGCAGATGTAGGATAAGGTCGTAACAGAGAAGTGTCCACAGGTGCAGAGAATACCATTAACTAATGTTAATTAATATTTGCTAAGGGATGCAACGATTATAGATTTTGGTTGTACAATTATAGTCTGTGGAATAATTACGGTTTCACGGTTCTCACGATTATTATACATTCATTCGTTTCAAAACACTAGTTTAGTAAATCACATGAAAGTGCATTTCTCTTTGGACTCAAAAATAAGTGAAAAAAGTTTTTGGCATTTAAACATAAGTAATAATTTTACACTGAAAACGAACACATGACAAAGCATAGCAGTAAATAAAAAACAGTATTTGTCTAATGTAAATATAAGCTACATATTGGCTAAGTATTTCTCATTTAAAGAGAACAAATGTAGTCAAAAGCTGCTGAACCTGTCTGAAAGGCACTTTTGATCAATCATACAGTGAATCCAGAAAGTATTCAGAGCACTTCGCTTTTTCCACATTTTTTTATATGTTACAGCCTTATTGAAAAATGGATTCAATTGATTTATTTCGGCAGAATTCTACACAAAATACCCCATAATGACATATTGAATGAAATATTTTTTTGAAACTGTTGCAAAAATGTATTCAAAATAAAAAACCTGAAAAAGCACATGTACATAACTGTTCACAGCCTTTGCTGTGAAGCTCTAAACTGAGCTCAGGTACATTCTGTTTGCACTGATCATTCTTAAGACATTTCAGCAGATTAATTGGAGTTCACCTGTGGTAAATTCAGTTGACTGGACATGATCTGAAAAGAGACATAACTGTCTATATACAGTCCCAGGGTTGACAGCGCATGTCAAAGCACAAAGCATGGAGTCAAAAGTAGACCTTCGAGACAGGATTTTTTCGAGGCACAAGGCTGGGAAACGGTACAGAAAAATTTCTGCTGCTCTGAAAGTTCCAAAAAGCCCAGTGGCCTCCATCATCCAAGTGGAAGATTTTTGGAACCACCGGGACTCTTTCTAGAGCTGGCCGGCCATCTAAGCTGAGTGGTCGGGGAGAAGGGCCTTAGTCATGGAGGTGATCAACTACCCGATGGTCACTCTGTCTGAGCTCCAGCGTTCTTCTGTGGAGAACCTTACAGAAAGACACCCATCTGTGCATCAAGCCACCAATCTGGCCTGTATGGTAGAGTGGCCAGACGGAAGCCACTTCTTAGCCTGGAACTTGCCAAAAAGCATCTGATGGACTCTCAGATCACAAAAAAGAAAAATTATCTGGTCTGATGAGACTAAAATTGAACTCTTTAGAGTGAATGCCAGGTGTTACATTTGGAGAAAACCAGGCACTGCTCATCACTAGGCTAATAGCATCCTGGTGGCTGCATCGTGCTGTGGGGATGGTTTTCAGCAGCAGGAACTGGAAGACTAGTCAGAATAGACGGAAAGATGAATGCAGTAATGTACAGAGACATCCTGAATGAAAACCTGCTTCAGAGTGCTCTTGACCTTAGACTGGGGCAACGGTTCATCTTCCAGCAGGACAATGACCCAAAGCACACCACCAAATTATCAATGGAGTGGCTTCACAACAACTCTGTAAATGTCCTTGAGTGGCCCAGCCAGAACCCAGAACTAAATCCTATTGAACATCTCTGGAGAGATCTGAAAATGGCTGTACAAAGTCACTTCCCATCCAACCTGATGGTAACCTTGAGAGGTAATGCAAAGAGGAATGGGCAAAAATTCCCTAAACCAGGTGTGCCAAGCTTGTGGCATCTTAATCAAATAGACTTGAGGCTGTAATTGCAATTAATTAACCGCAACGAATTAAAAAGCGAGGTTAATAGTGAAATCGGTTAATCGTTAAACAAAATTTCAAACACACGCTAATAAAACTGTTTGTACAGACTTCCTTTCAAATAAACACATTGATGTTTTGCTATCCACACGTTTCAAAGTATACCTCGAGCATCTAAATGGGTTTGGGGCCGCTAGTTATATACCGTAATGAGTATAGATTTATTTGTAAATGTCTGGCGCATCTGAACAGCCCCCAAGAACATCTCCAACAGCTCGAGTTTTGAAATGGCAAACAAAGTCATTCACACTAATAGAAGCATTGGGCTGCAGAGACTTGGCTTCTGTAGGTTTATCGACCTAAAGAAAGTAATCTGTGTGCTGTTGAAGTCTGATCGTGAGGCTGTTTGGATGACACTGGCTCCTCTGTAAGGCTGCTCTACTTTCAAGGTCGGTGCGAGAGCTCCATATGAAACCCACACATATTAACAGCCTGACACAAAGAAAGTGAAGAGAACTGGATTCCCTCCAGCATATGTATTGCATAAAGCAAGAAAAAGGAAACAAGTGTGTCTGGAAACCTTTGAAATTTTATTTTTTATTTTACTATAACAGGTTAATTAAAGGTGCAACAGGAGATTATTTGTTATGAAAAATATTTGTTATTGAAAGTTTCTTCAGGTCCTGACAGCAAGCATTAAATGAAGTGGCAAAAAATGTATTTATTACGTATTTTAATATTCTGTGGAAGGTGTAGGACTGAGAAAAATTTGATCCAATCAAAACGTTTGGTCCAAACATTATAATAAGCTGTCCTACCTGCCTGTCACAATATCTAAGAGCATACCAAGGATTGTGTAATTGGCATAGTTTAGACAGAGAATGCCAGGCAAACATCAACATTTATTCTTTTCTTGTAATTACAAACTATTCATAGTACATTTACTATGAAGTTTTCTCTTTGGTGAAAGTTAGATGATATATTGTAACGATGTATCTAGTGTGCATTCATGCGTTCAGGAGGCATGGCTTTAGATAGCCATTTGCAGAGTGGAAATGTAAGCTTTCAGTGCTAACAGGTAGGGGTGTGAACCTACACTGGTCTCACGATTCGATTGCGATAATCATGTCATCGATTCAGTTCAATTTGATATCTCGATGCATCATGGTTCATTGACAATACTTTCCATCCACAATTGTATTTTTTCTACACAACACAAGAAATATTTTACCTGCTCAAAGAAAACACTGTTTTGGAATGATTTAAACAAAATGCAAGCACACGCACAGAAGACAACATGAGCATTTAGAGCAAATAAAATAATGTAATTATTATCCCACTTGTTTTTTGCCCATTGTCGAGTGTGTTCTTACATCCGGATTAGTCATTGTGTTCACGCGCTCAACAGAAAGTCAAGTCAAGTTTTTAAAACTGCCAGAATTTTCTGTTATACCATTCCTATGGTTTACGTACAGTTTTGTTTAGTTTTATTTTTACATGTTTTTTCCGACCCTTTTATTTGTTTTTTTTTTAGGGCATTATATTTTCTGCAGCATCTCCAGCAGAAAAGGACCCTCCACACCAAAAACTACTGTTCCAAAATATTTTAAATGTTTCTTAAAATAAAATATATTGTGTTCAATGGGGGAAAAAGTTGTTTTTTACCCAGACATTTAAAAAGAGCACATTTTAGTGCAGTGATCACAATTCCATGATACTGTGAAACCACAATCTTATACCGGCTCATGTCTAGCTGCGATTGGCTCTAAAATTGTCAGACCTGTTCTCCAATAAATGATGCATACACTGAAAAATGCGGTTTTACAGTCTATTTGCGCGTAATAATGAGCACACTGTGCAGTTATCACAGCTGATCTGTAATAGATGCGGTGGAGAAATCCCTTTATTAGCATTTTAATAGCAATGGAGAAGAGGAAAAGCTACCTTACAAACATGCCTGAAGTTTAAAGGTCCAAAATGAGACAGAAATGGAGTTTTACAGCTTTCATTTTCTCCCTAGCAGTGAAATAGAGTCTCCTGGGTTTTGCTGTATTTTAGTGTCAGCAAAAGACTGTCCAGCTAACTCACAAGCAGTGAATTGTGCACAGTTGTCTTTTAAGTTGTTGCAGCGTTTGAATATTTCACCCTCGCCTCAAATGCCATAGTATTCTACCCCGAAATAGTAGAAATAGGCACATTTGAGATAAATCACGTCAGTACATAATAACCAGTTATGATCTATTATGAGCCAATACCAAATTGTCATCAGTAGCATTAAAGAAACAATTAATTTGACACCCTAACTATCAAGATAACATAAGCATTTGCCTAGATCATCTATTGCACTAAAGATAAGTTCATCCTAAATTAAGAACTGTGATGAATATTTACTCATCCTAAAGGTGTTCCAAAAACATTTGTTGAAACACACAACAAAAAAAGATATTTTGAAGAAAGTTTATCATCAAATTGTACCCACTGCTTTTCATAGCTGGCTACCAACATTTTTCTGAATATCTTCTTTCTTGTTCAACAAAAGAAACTCTTAAGTGTATGCAGAGTAAATTGTCAGATTTTTTTTAATCTCGAGTGAACTATCCCATTAAAAGAGGTGAAAAGGAGTTCAGAAGAGATGTTCCCAACACTAATTATGAGCTTAAAGTGCCTTTTCAAGTCATTTTAATGATTAAAATGTTCAACGTCCATCTTCAAAGGTTTACTGAGTGTTTCACCTCAAACGAAATGACATCAAGGATGTACAAACGAGAGAAACACTTGAGAAATGGGGTACATTTTCAAAAAGAAGCAGAAATGCTTCCAAAACGTTTTATAAATTTAAATAATTCTTCTGAAACTCAAATTGAAACACGATCAAGCTGCATAAATAAATACACCGAGATGCAAAATATATTCAATGTTCATTGCATTTTTGATCTGTGATGCATATAGGTTTAAACAAAAAATGAAGGTCTGTAAGACTGCACCTTATCTGCAATTGAACCGTGTTTAGACTTAATCTGAATCACAGTGAAGCTATTCACAAAGAGATGTCTCATGTGAGCATTTGCACTCATGCGGAGAACCCTTGTTCACACTGCTGGAGTCACGGAATAAACACGCAGCACTTTCACATGTGGCTGACTGAGCTTTATATTAAAAAAAATGGATGCTTAGGATACTCTGAATGGATGACTATATAAATTAGCCTTTTCAAAAGAATTCAAATGAAACAATGAGTAAACAATTCATTGCTAATTTGTGGTTGTATTTTTTATATTTCTATATTAGTCTAAACTAATATAGTTTAGTTTCTAAATACTTTAATAAACTTTATAAACCAATAACCAAGTTGAGAATAAACTATATTCAAATTATATTTGCAATAATAATACACTCAAAAGACTTTTGTTGCTTGTTTAAACTACTTCTGTAAAACAAGCTGAAATGACACAATTCTTGAGTTTTTTGGGACAACTTTCTAGTTTTATGTTTAATGCACTTCAATTTGTAAAAATAGATTAGAAGAACTCAATTGATTTGTGTTGGGAGAGCATGTAGAGTAGTGTAGAAAGATTATTGGAATGAAAAATGAATACATTTTCTATATTTGAATCCCTTTCTTAAACGTTAAATATTTCTGTTGTGGCAAAGCTGCCTTTTTGTCATCATTACTCCAGGTTCAGTGTAAAATGATCCTTCAAAAATCCTTTTAACAAGATGTCCAGTTGTGCTGCTTTATATGTTTGCAGAAAACCCAATTTTCTGTTTCATGATTCTCAAAGTAAAAAACAAAACAAAACAGCATTTTCATTCATTCATTCATTCATTTTCCTTTCGGCTTGGTCCCTTATTTATCAGGTTGCCACAGCTGAATGAACTGCCAACTATTCCAGCATATGTTTTACGTAGCGGATGCCCTTCAAGCAGCAACCCACTACTGGGAAACAACCATACACTCCACATTTCACAGACACACATAATAATAAACTAAGGCCAATTTTGTTTACCCAATTCACTTATAGCGCATTTCTTAGGACTGTGGGGGAAACTGGAGCACCTGGAGGACACCCCCACACGAACAAGGGGAGAACATGCAAACTCCACACAGAAACACCAACAGGCTCAGCTGGGACTCGAATCAATGATTTTCTTGCTGTGATGCCAAAAACGCTTTTATTTGAAATAAACATAAGAAACAAAATGGCTTAACTCTCACTTTTGTCCAATTTAAAACTTCCTCACAACATTCAAAAACTCTACCTTTGATTGCTGGAATGAGCTGAAATATGATGTTTTATGTTGTTGGAACAAAAGAGCACATGAGTACGGATTTTAACAGTAACTACAACAGGGCAAAGCAATTTTATTTTATTTTTTGTTGTTGTTTTTATGCCATACCCACTTCTATGACTATATTTATCCCAATATTCAGCTTTAGTTATTTCCCAAATTTAATTAGATGAGATGTTTAAGTGTATTTTTTCTGAAACCTTAGAAACACTTCTAAAGGTATCAACATTAACATATGACAGTCTAATAAAATACATTTAATTGACAATGGGGTTTGAGATGAAACTGTGGTGAATTTTTTCCTAATGGTATTGAACATCCTATCTGACATCTTGCACAATTGACTTCACAATGATTATTAAACAGAAATGTATGTTTTGTTCCAACATTTAAGATTTATTTATTGTGATTTGTTATTCAAGCACTGATTTTAATCTGATTCTAT
>CAIGQQ010000001.1:20541256-20575912 GCA_903798035.1 Danio albolineatus
TATATATATATATATATATATATATATATATATATATATACACACGTACATATACAGGAACATTAGCACAATAATTTTGATAAAGCTGTATATATTGCCATCGTTTTTACATATATGAACATGTCCAATATTTGATTAAGATAATATCTAAAAAAAAATCTAAAATAAATTTGATGAAATGTAATTATTATGCTGTATTACTATAATCTATAATAAAATCAGTGGAATAAAAGGGTCTTAAAATGACTACAACATCACTTATTGCAATCATTTATGTGACAATATATCACACAACAAAATGACAGGCCTAGATAGGGGTTGTTCAAGATAAGACTTGTTTGACTTCATGCAGCACCGCATGATTCGGTTGCCACCTGACAAAAACAAAGCTTTCAGGTTAGAAATATGTCTGACTTTAATCGGCGGTGCAGCCACTTTTTTCGTGCCAGAACATTATGTCTTTGTTTTGGTCATTTTAACCTGCCCAATGCCAGTTTAGTCAATTATATTTCAGCACCCCGGGTTGTCTTAGTGGGAAAACAGAGTATTCCATTCATTCAGTCATGAAGGCTCTGAAAGCTTGTGTCTGCGACTGAAATGCCGTAGACATTAACAGATTTCGAAATGAGATTCAGTTCCATATGAGCTTATTAATTAGAAAATGATATAAATATTACTAACATAAACATTAGGTGAGCAGATTACATTGTAACCATGTGTTCTAACAACATGCTTCGAGACTATATACGCAGTGATGAGCAATTTGGCTGTTTGCACCAAACCAAACACAACAGAAATTTAAATACAGCCATTCAGGAGCACAGAATATGCACTCACACACGAAATGGTAAGGTTTACAATCTAATTAATACATATTAACTAGGGCTGTGCAATTAATCGCAATCGCAAATAAATCGCAATTTAAGCACATGCGATTTCTATATCGCGAATGCTGCAGTTTTATCTATTAATTTATTTTTGTTCTTGTGCGCATGATTTTAGTATGTTAACCAATCAGAGCTGACGCAGCACACCAGGCAATTACAGCTAAGCTGAGCGGGAGAAAGATGTTAACCAATCAGAGCTCAATCCGCGCACGACAAAGTTAAGCAGGAGAACCAAATAGGTGGTTTTGATTTACGTTAGTTTTTATTTATTGTTCTGACTGGAATTGAGGTTAGTTCATCTTTATTTTTTCATGTTGTCTGTTTTTAAGACAATTTATTACAGTTTTGTTTATCAAGCAATTAGTGCTACTGTGTACAGTATGTGTTTAAATAGAGCTGAGGTTAGTAAATCTTCATTTATTTTATGTTGTCTGTTTTAAAGACAATTTTACTACAGTTTTATTTATTAAATTAATACCATGTTGCTTCATTGTGAAATGTTTTGTTCTGCACTTCTTGTGCACTGAATACACTTTGTAATGCATATATGTAGCGCGTTTGAAAAAGCAAAAACAGTTGCCAAAATTTCGCAAATAAAATCGCAAATCGCAATATTCGCTCCAAAAATCACAATATGATTATTTTGTCCATATTGCACAGCCCTAATATTAACCCTCTTTACAATATTAAATGTACATGCTGAATCACTCATTTGTGTTTAGTTCTAAAGTTCAGTTTCAAATGGTTTATTGCAATAAATGTCATGTAAAATGGCATTCAAACTCCCATAGTTAGCAATTAACTCTGAATAAAGTACATGAGGTTTACCTAAGGTGATCATTGTCATAGTTTTCTGTTGTTCACCTGTGAGAAGCAGAAGCAGTTTCTAATATATCAATTCAAGGTGTTGGTTAGGACAAACTCCTTTTAATATGGAAAATATTCCTTCTATTGGGTGACCTTTCTTAGAACACGGTTTAATTCACTCTCTCCTGTCCTCAATCTGGCAACCTGCACTTTTATTTGTTTTGATCCAGGAGCGCAATTCCTAGTTCAACCACTGGGTGTCAAACTTACTGCATCAGTATTAAATGGTATAAAACATGTTATTACACAAACAATATTCGAAAAAAAAGACATAAAATATATATATTTTAATAGACATAAAATATAGCAAGTTTTGGTTTGGTTGGTTCAGCACATTACTGAACTCACACAGTGGCTGACTTAACTGCAGTCTCAAAATTCTCTAATTAATTTAAAAGACATTTAAAAGGAACATATTTTAGAGCAGTAATCACAATACCGGGATACTTTTATCCAAAGTTATCGTACCATCAGAATATTACACCGGCCCATGCCACAGCTTTATTCAAAGGAAAGAATGAACAGGATGAAGGGATGAATAGCAGAATTATAATTTTTTGGTTGAACTATCCCTTTTTTTAAAAAATCTTCACAAACTGCTTCCAAAGAAGAAAAAAAAGTAGGGCTCATCCATTGAGAACTGATTGGATGTTTGTGCTTTGCTATTGGTGGATCTAATGAGTGAAAGGTGCAAACAAACACATCATATTAAAAAGGGTGGCAAGCTATTTTGGTGAAAGATCTTAACTTTGGTCACAAGAATCCAAAAATAATAACCCGCATGGTTAATTTTAGTTTTTAATGGAATGTGTAATTTTTTTTTATTAAAAAAATTTGACTGTTGTTTTTCTTTGGCTTCAGTTAAGGCTGTGTCGGCATCATATCTCTCTGTTACGGAAATGTCCTCAGCTCATAGCTCCTCAAGTTCTCCATCAGAAGTTCTCCTCAAACAGGTGGGTTTTTCTTTACTTTATTATAAAGGTGAAACAATCTGTTATATGATAGGATCAAGTAACATCTGAGAGTGTGTTCTGTTATTTCAGAGTTGTAAAGAGTCACAGGCTCTTTAGGAAGCTGTTGTTTGGCATCTCTGTGGGCGTCCCGCTCGTGGTGGGAATTCAGTATGTGATCTCAGAGCCAAGAGAGAGGAGGAAGATGAAGATACTGACAGAGGGAGTTGGACGCTTCTGCAGGTAAAACCTTTTGAATAATAATGTTATATAAAATCATTTATTTATTAAGAAAATAATGATAAGAAGTGACAGTAAAGACTTTTTATAAGGTTACAAAAGATATTTATTATATTAAGGCTCTTTTTTTTTTTCGTTAGTTTAGTTCATAAAGGGGGCAGTTGCAGCCTCATGATTAGGAAGTTGGACTTGTAATCAAAATGTTGTTGGTTCAGTTAGTCATGGAGGCAATAGCTGACCACTGCTTCAGGTGTGCATGCGCGCGCTCATTCCTCACTCACAATGTGTGCATGCACTTGGGATGGAAGTTTTTAAAACAACTTTACTTCACTGAAAGAATCCTAGAAAGAACATAATTTTCTATCATCAAAAACTGATTGATTGATACAGATTGATACTAACAAGAAGTGTTTCTTGAGCATTAAAAAAAAATCATATTACAATGATTTCTGATGTTTTATGTGACACTGATCACTGCAGTAATAATGCTGAATGTTTTCATTTACATCTGATCCGTGGAATAAACTGCATATTTAAAATATGTGAAATGAGTAATTTTAAATTTGAATACTATTTTAGATCAAATAAGTACAGCATTGGTGATCAGAAGAAACTTTAGGCTCTTAATAAACTTTAGGCTTTTATTATTGAAAATTCTGATTTTAATGTCATGACTAAACTTTTAAATAATAATGCATGTCTTGATCATTTTAGGTCTCTCTATGTCGGGCTTATGATATCAGCAGATTACTGGTGGACATCTAACATTGCTCTGCGTGGCATGGATGAGGTAGGTTTGTACTGCTGAATCATTTATTGTGGTTGGGCAATATATTATGTCTAAAATCTTATTTAACTTTTAAATTAGACCTGTAGATCAGTCAAGCGCAAGATTATAGACAAAAAATTTAAATGCATACTTGAGTTTTAATATGATGAAGTTTGTCTGAAGTCTTTATAATATTTACTTTTATTTGCGTTTACATGGTTTTGGATTCAGTACTTGGTAAAATGGTTATTTTTATTACTAACTACTATTGTTTTCACAAAAAAAGCTAAACTAAAACTAACAAACCATTAATAAAATGAACTAAAACTAAATTGAATTACAGAAAATATAAAAATAGTTCCAGAATAATGCTGTGTGAAGACTTGCCAAAAAATAGAAGTAAATACAGAATGTGTAACAGTCTGTTTTAATTACACTGTGATCAAATATTGTGGGTTTATTTTCAATTGGAACCTTTTTTTTTGTCCTGATGAATTTTTTTCACTCGTGTCAAGTAGACTCATGAAAGAGAATGGAGGTGAAGTTAAAACATTTGCAATAAATGTATGCTGTTGGCATTAATGCTCCCAAAATGAAAGATGTTGAAAATAGTAAAATGTCCATAAGGATGCTCAAGGGTGACGTGTTGGTGAATTACTCAAGTTTAAGCATTTCTCAACAGTGTTCAGTAGTCCCACCTCTAATAATTGCAAAGCTGTACATTTTTATACCTTAAATAACAGCTATATTATCTCTTTAATCAGTCGTCAATTCATATTTTATAAAAACCCTCGTTTTTATAAAAATAGACAGCTAGCTCTGTGTAACTTTCACATGGTTGCACACTGAGGCTAAGCAGGGCTGCGCATGGTCAGTACCTGGATGGGAGACCACATGGGAAAGCTACGTTGCTGCCGGAAGTGAGACCAGCCGGGGGCCCTTAACCTGCGCTCTGTGTGGGTCATAGTGCCCCTTTTGAAGAGGACTCTACTGCTTAGTGAGCGCTGTCTTGACTGTTCTGGCTCTGGTTGTAAAAAAAATCCCAGGATTTTTTTTTGTGTGTGTGTGTTCTTCGAAAAAAAAAAAAAAAAAAGTGGGATTTAATCCCTGCCATCCTGGCCAAATTTGCCCACTGGCTTCTGTCCGTCTTGGCCTTCTAATCGTCCTCATATCATTGGCTTTATCACTCTGTCTTGTGTGTGGGGTGCAAAATGGCTGTCATCAAGTCATCCAGGTAGATACTGCACACTGGCAGTGGTTGAGGAGATTCCCCCAAAAATGTGTAAAGTGCTTTGAGTGTCAAAAAAAGTGCTATATAATTTAAGGAATTATTAATTTTCAAACCGCATGAGTAATTGTAAACAATTGTAAGTTTTTTTTTTTTAATTATTATTCTTGTGGTTGCATCACTTCAAAAGTAGTTTGTTTATATATGGTTTTTATGCAATCTGAACTCTTTCGTCGGCAGAGCAGTCCAGAGTTTTTGAAGCTGATGTCAGCGTGTCATCAGAGAGCCGCCAGCAATATGGTGGAAGGAGCCATACAGAACGGAGGCTTGTACATTAAGCTGGGACAGGGCCTGTGTGCATTCAACCATCTTCTACCTCCACAATACATCCAAACCCTACACGTGCTTGAAGACAAAGCTCTCAACAGAAGATACAAAGAGGTGAGGGTTCTCACAAATCATGCAGGACACTCGGATGAGCTCTTGCTAAATGCAAATTTATTTTTAGGAATTTACTGTGTATATATTATAATCATATATATTACATAGTATGTGATCTTTGTGTACGTGCCAAAATTTAGGATTGATATGATTTTGAAAGTTTGTCAATGAGATTTTAAATGTTTTAAAGCCTTTTGTGCTCACCAAGCGTATATTTAAAGTTTGAAACTGTTATATTATAAGAATTATTATTAGAATTGTAATTAAGTGTTATCTAAAGAAAATATGGAAAGGCTTCTAATTTAGGTTTCTATCTACTAAGTATGAGTGTGTGCTGATGTTTACAGGTCAATGTGTTCCTACTGGCACGGCAAATACCGCGGCATTTTATCTGCAAAATGCACCTGCAGCTTTTGACCGCTGGGTGGTGATTTTATCATAGACTTTGTCAGCTAAAACATCAACATGCAATTTTTTGTGTGGCAAGCTTTGCCTTTACTTAATACTATAGGACTGTTGCCATACACAAATAGTCAAAAATGAATAGCTATACTACTTGTTCATGTTAAACAATCATTTTACCTCTCCAAAGTTTATATACGGCAGCAGGAGAAATGTCACTTTACAACAGAAGATTGAAACTGGCTCTCAACTATGCAGTCAAGCTGAAAGCTAACAAAGACAACCCAGCATATTCTACAGTTTTCCATCCTCAATATCAGCACCTACTGTATACAAAGCCAGACCCAGATACATCAGACCTTTTGGAATTCGAAAGAAAACCGACTTGGAGAAGTTGGATATTAATCTGGATATAATAACAATGATGCATGTGTGCCCTATACCACCTTGGTATATTAAAAAGCCATCTATTATAATGCACCTGTCTCAGTTTAAAAAAAAAAGAAAATCCACCCAAATGTTTATCAGAAAGAATTTATGAATATACGATGCGATCTACCATCTTATGTACCAGTGTATACAGACGGTTCAAAATCAGATGGACGAGTATCTGCTGCAGCAGTCATTGGTTCAGAGTGTTTCAGAAAGAGCATTCCCAGACAAAGCTCAGTATTCACAGCTGAAGCTTGTGCCCTGATTTTAGCTCTGGAACAAATAGAAAAAGAACAGCAACGCCAGGTTTTAATCTGCACAGATTCCATGTCCTGCTTACAAGCACTTGAGTCTATGAAAAGTGTTCATCCTATGATTTTTAGTATAGGAGAAAAAGTGGACCTTTTAAAGGAAAAAGACTTTCATATTATTTTCTGTTGGATACCTGGTCATATGGGACTCGTTGGAAATGAACGTGCAGATAAAGCAGCGAAGGAAGCCCTACAGTTGGAAATAACAGAATGTAAAATTCCTGTGTCTGATGTGAAACCTGTTTTAAATCTGTATATTAATGAGAAATGGCAAACGGAATGGGATGAATGTAAAAATAAATTGTATGAAGTGAATCCATTTCTAAATGAAAGAAATGATTACAATTTTGAAAGTAGACATGACCAGGTTGTACATACAAGCTGTAGATTCGGACACTCAAGACTTACACACGCATATTTATTGAAAGGGGAAGAAAAACCTATTTGTGATTTTGTGTAATAATATTTTGATGATAAAACATATTTTAATAGAATGTGTATTTTTAAATGATATTAGAGAGCGTTTATTCGGGAAATATTTTAAGTGAAATATTTGAAAAGGTGCCTTCTGGAGCAATTTTAGAATATTTAAAAAATTGTATATGACTCTTATCTGTATTGTTGCTTTTTGTATGTTCTTGTTGTATGGTTTTTTTTTTTTACCACTTTTTTTTAACAGTGTATGTTTTGTTAAGAAACTGACATGATTATATATTATATATTTAATGTTTTGCCATGAATATAGCCAATGTTGCTGATATGGCATTAAAACCTAAATAAATAAATTAACAATCATTTTTAGTGTTTTGCACATTATGCTAATTAAGTTTTGAACATTTTTGTAGCCTATTTAAACTAAAAATGTATGATAAAGTGACTGTAGGTACTGTACAGTATGTGATGTGTTCAGTGGGTAGCACAAAATGCATGGGTCCACTCACAATAGTTAAAGCGGGGACCTCAGAGTTAAAAATTGGATTTACCGTGGATTTATCACATGGGGCCCCCATACATGCTTTATGTCTACAATACATTGCGATAAGTATATATTAAGCAAATATACCTGTATGAGCAAATATTAAGCAAATATAGGCCAAAGTATTAAATTATTTACCCTGTAGGCCTAGTGCCCTGTTAAATTGCTTTGAGGTAAAAAAGCATGTTTGACTTCTAAATTCTTTAGTTTCAATTATATGATGAAAATCTGAAAATATGCAAACAGATAAATAAATTAAACACAGATTGTAATGGAATTCTTTATAACAACACAGGACAAGACACTTTTAATGAAAGCGAATCGAATGTCTCTCATTCTGAACTAGCTCATTTCGGTTAATTTTCCCAACCGACAACCTCTGCTCATTAACTAAATATTAACCTTAAACCAATCAGATTAATATTAAATTTTCATTTAGTAGAATTTTTTTTTTTATTAACGTGTCTATTTTGTGTCTGACACGTTTTTAAAATACTGATTTGATTTAATATGTGAACAACAACATAGAACAAATTAACGACAGATATGGTCAAATCTTTACACACCTGCAGTGTTTCCAACAGCAAAAAAATAATGAACTAAATAAAAAGAATGAAATAAATAAGCCTTTTTGCCTAAATGCTTTTTAACAAACTAGCATAGTTTATTTCCTATCAAACTGTAGGCTATACTTTTTTTTTTTTTTTTTTTTTTTTTTCCCTGTCAAATAAAAAAATACCTCAGTGCTTTTGTGATTTCATTCTCAGTTCTCCGTTCAGGTTAGGGGCTGTTTTAGTTAAACTGTCCTCAGTAGCACAGAATATCCGCAGACCTATTTCAATATAGGCTTTCTGAAAGTTTTAAGGTTAAACTTGTTCAGCTTGGTTTGTAATAGTTTAGGTAGTTTAAGTTTCAAGTATGATTTCAGTATTACTTTTTGTCTGTCTGACTATGTTCTGGTCAACCATGTTACATTGGTATGTGTAAAGCACTAATAAATAATACATGTGACTTGCTTCGCTGATGTCACTCACCTGTGGTGAGAAGGCATCTACTAATGTCGTTCTTCGTTATTTTGTGCAAAATGTTTAGGATGCACCAATAGTAGATTCATTATGCCAACTCTATGATATTTTAGACGATTATATGGTTTGATGTTAGCATCTTGAGCAAAAGTGCAAATTGGTGAAAAATGTCAACTCTGTTAGTAACAGAATCAGATGTTCCCTATGACATTTTGCATTATTTTTTTGTTAATAATAGATTTGTTTTACTGTAAATTATACATCTGTTGTACGGCTTCAAATGTGTCTGCAATTTTGTAACGAGAATATTAAAAAATGGATTTATTCATGTAATGTCAAAACTTCAAGGAGTTAGAATAAATCAGCAAACTTTTATTTAATTGATCATGATGCATGTTGTTCCAGGTAGATGCTTTATTCCAGGAGGACTTTAACATGACTCCAGATAAAATGTTCAGGACATTTGACTACGAGCCTGTGGCTGCTGCAAGTCTGGCTCAAGTGCACAAAGCCGAACTGCACGATGGGACACCTGTGGCTGTAAAAGTATGTTTGTGGCTGCATGTGATGACTGTTGAGAACATGTAATTTATTTGCATTGTAGTTGATCCTTTAATTGAATTAACTTGATATTTAACTTGAGTGTCTAGTAAAATGTTGTATTTTCATAAGGTATATTTCAAATGCTATATAATGGAATACTTTGAATCATTGAACTCCTGTAGCTAGGGCCTGACATAATCTGCGGCCATTTTTTGCTATCTCTGCAGAGAATTGTGTTCAAAATATGTGGATTAATGCGCAATGATTTTGAGAGTATAGAAACTAAAGACTTGATGCATGAAATAACTTTTTAAATATTTAATTTAAGGTATTTGTGACTTGTGTAAGAATATTTACGATTAAAAAATTATATTTCAACAGAATGTATCATTTTAAATGATATTAAAGAATGTTTTCATTCAGGAAATAATTTTAGGGAAATGTTTAAGTAGGTGTCTCCTATAGCTTGTGTTATAGCCAATGCTGCGGATATGGCATTAAAAATAGATATTAATAAAAAGGTTTACAATTCTAAAGAAATGGTTTTAATTGCATTTGCAATCAAAGTAAGTTTCATATATCTACTAAAAGACAGAAGATATTATTTAAACTGTATTGTACATAAATCTTATAAACATTGGCATATTATTCAATATAATTAATGAAATGAATGTAAAAACTGAAAAATATATATTTACACATGCATAAGTAAATGAATGCGTCAAACCATGGGCTCAGAAATCTGCGGACTTCTGCATGTCAGATTCCATATGGACAAGTTTATAGCCAATAATTCTTTTTGCCAATCTAGAGGAACAACATGCAGTAATGATTGTGGTTGATTATTTGGTTAATATAAGGATCTGTGCATGTCTGTTGTGTTCAGGTGCAGTATATTGATCTCAGGGATCGTTTTGATGGTGATATCAGGACTTTAGAGATTTTGTTGGACATAATAAAATTTATGCACCCTAGCTTTGGCTTCCGCTGGGTCCTACAGGTCAGTGCATGAACATTCACAGTTCAGCTTTCATTTTTAATTATTTACTAATTATAAATCATTTGAAGTCAGAATGTAATTACAGATTGTGTGTGTGTGTGTGTGTATGGATGATAAATTATAAAGTTTGAAGATTTTAGAAGGTGTGTAAAAGTTTTAAGTAGTTTAAGTAGATAGATAGATGGATAGATAGATAGATAGATAGATAGATGGATGGATGGATGGATGGATAAATGCATAATTAGTAATAAATAGATAGACAGATAGATTATTCTAGCATATTTTACATAGTTGCTAACATGTTTTAGCTCCATGTTAGCATATTATAACATGTTTCTCTTGTTTTACAATGTACATAGCATTTTTACAACTGTACTAACATGTTTAGCATGTTGTTAGCTGTATATGCAAACTTACAGATAGCTTGATGGATAGATTCTTTCAGCATGTAGTTGTTAAAACATACTAGCAATGTGCTGCAACATTAACCTCTTTCTAATATATTTTGGTATGTGGATAGAATTGATCATGTTTGCGCGTTCTGCAACATTGCAAATTGCTTTGCCAATTGCTAACATGTTTTAATGTGATGTTTGCATCCCCTAGGCTAGTTATATGCATATTGATAGATGTAAAACGGTATATATGTAACTATGTGATGCTATCATGTCATGAGAACTGACTTAATCCTTCAAGGCAAAAACGGGGTCCAAACCAGTACTGGTAAGGTGTACCTAATAAAGTGTCCGGTGAGTCTGTGTGTATATTTGATAGATGAAATGATAGAATGTTTTTCTTTTTCTTTTCTTTCTCCGTAATGTTAGTAGGACTTGAAGGGGACTCTTGCCCAGGAGCTGGATTTTGAGAATGAAGGCAGAAATTCTGAACGTTGTGCAGAGGAACTGAAGCATTTCAAGTTTGTAGTTGTGCCCAAAGTATTCTGGGACGTGACGAGCAAGGTGGGAATTAATCTTCAAATGACAGTTAAGTCTTCCTGTGGTCTCAAACTATACCGTGTTAATGAATGCAATCTATTTTTCTTTGTGCACATAGAGGGTCCTTACAGCAGAGTTCTGCAATGGATGCAAAATCAACAATGTGGAGGAGATTCAGCGTCAGGGACTGAGCCTCAAAGACGTGAGTTTGATGGCATCTGTTATGATTGACTGCTTCACATCACAACCATTAAACATTGATAATGATTTTGCTCTGGCTGTGTTTCAGACAGCTGATAAACTCATCCGCATATTTGCAGAGCAGATCTTTTACACCGGTTTCATTCATGCTGACCCACATCCTGGAAATGGTGAGATTACTGTTGTCGTCTGTGCTTATGGCTTCATTAATTAATAGGGCTTAATTAAAGGTGCAGTAGGAGATGTTGGGGAAAATGCTAACTTTAGCCTGGTTAGCACTGAAACTGAATGTCCCTTGCTGGCATTGTTCATTGGTCATGTGTCGGCCAAAAAAATGGCTTCACTTCCCGCAGTTTTCAAGCATCTCCATTAATAAGTGCTCGAGTGAGTTTTGGAACTGGAATATCAGGAGCTGGGATTTGAACTTCTACTGCCAGATCTGAGAAGGTTGTGAATGCAGACTTCTAGTTGTACAACAAAATTAAAATAAAACGCTGAGATAATTGTACACAATATTCACATGTACAGCTTATTGAATGTACAGCCATACTTTGAATTCAAAACACAGCTTTTTGTCTGCATGCAAATGGAGAGATTCAGCTTTACACGTCAGAGCTGGAAGTGTAAATTTCAACTACAAATATTAATATTAATAAAAATTGGCACACTCTCCAGTTTTGCTTCTGCTTTACCTTCATATTCGTCTGCCGTCGTCTGTCAGCACACTGCATGTGAACGCACTGATGATGTATCGATCTGTGCATGGTGGGTGTGCAGATTAGGCATGGGCTGGTATGAGATTCTGACGGTATCATAACCTTGGATAAAAATATCACTGGTTCATGGTATTGTGTTTACTGCTCTAAAATATATTCTTTTTAAGTGTCTGGCTATAAAACAAAACCTTTTACCCATCTGAACACAATATATTTTCTTTTGAGAAACATTTAAAATATTTTGGAGCAGTAAACATGTCAGGCTAAATAATTCAAGTGAATTATTGACTTCTGTGGTCTTCATTTGTTTCAAAAACACCGATTTCTTTAAAATTTACACCTAAAAAAAAAAAAAAAAAAGGTAAATAAAATAAAATCTTACACATATATCAGGAACGGTGTAGCAAAAAAATTTGGTGGTATGAAAACCTTGACTTTTCCAAACTGCGCTATACCTTGAAAACGATTATCGTTCCATGCCTAGTGCAGATATACAAATTTACATATGTTGACAGACAAGTTGCCTGTTGTAATGTTCGGCCTGAACATTTGTTTAGTCTTTCCCTCCCCATTACCCTGAATACAAAAATATATATACGTGCATTTAGATCAATGGTTCTCAACATTTTTCTCTTAGAGACCCACCTCCTTTGATAAATTTTGCAAGCCCCACCTATGCCTCACATTTCCCCATTACTGTATGTCTAGAGATGTTTATTAGTTCAAACAATTTTAAAAAATGTATTACTCGTAAATGTATTAGTCGATGAATAGATAGATCGATCCATCCATCTGTCCATCAGAACTCGTCTGCTGCAAAATATGTGCATAAACGCCAATGAGCCTTTCAAGATTCTCTTGTTTGGGTGAGGATCTGTTATAAAGCACTCAGGACATTGTTGAACAACTGCAAAGTGTTCCCACAAAAATACACAAAGAGAGCACAAGTTGTTTGTAAATCGACTGGCTTATGTTTATGAATGACATACAAGTTGCAGGAGCATGACACACACTAATTATTTATATAGCCATTATTTATTACTCTAAACCTCTTTATCTTCACATTAATGTAGCTGTTTGTGTTATTTTACTGTCCAATGAGACTTTGTTGCACCGAGTTTGAAGCAATCAGTCACAGAACATGAAAAATGCCATTCTTTGATTATTCCACCAGTTGAGAGCCCCTGATTTAGGTCACGTTCTTTAATCATTAGTATCACTATGGGAATATGGAGAGACTTTCAACCTGCAAAACAAAAGTGTTTCTGAGGATAGTCACCTATTGCACTTGTATTACATGCATTAAAGGGGATTGTCACCCAAATATTTTGTCCTAATTTGCTTGTCCTCAATTGGTCGCATACTTGTTTTTTTACTGTTGAACATAATACAACGTGAGATTTTGAAAAAAAAATTGTAGCAGTTGATTTCCATAGTATGAATCAAATAGTATGGAAGTCAATTGCTAGTTAGTTTCCAACAAAAAAAGAAACGCATAAAGGTTTATGACCGTTTAAGTGTGAGTACATCATCTTTTGCTGTTACTCATTACAGTGTTGGTCAGGAGAGGTCCAGACAAAAAGGCTGAGCTGGTTCTGTTGGATCATGGTCTGTATGAACATCTCAGTAAAAGGTGAGAGCTTGAGAAATAAACAGCACAGACTCTGCAATGAGCCTGAAACAGGTGAAGACTGTAAATTGTCTGTGTATATCAGTGATAGAGCAGCTCTCTGCCAGCTGTGGAGGTCCATAATCTTGCGGGATGATGCTGGTATGAGGACATATGCAAATCAACTCGGGGTCAAAGGTGAAGTAGCATTTCCCTATGTTCCCTCATTTCAAATATTTCCCAAATGATATTTCACAGCATCATTTGATAGTATTTTTAATATTTTTATTCTACAGAAAGTCTTTATTACTTGTACTACTAATTATTTTATTACTTTGGCTGGAATAAAAAATGAAATGTGTATATGTGTGTATGAAAATATATTACACACACATACACACACTCACTGGCCACTTTATTAGGTACACCTGTCCAACTGCATAGCGCAAATCTCTTATCACCCAGTCACATGGCAGCAACTCAATGCGTTTAGGCATGTAGACATGGTCAAGATGATCTGCTGCAGTTTAAAGCGAGCATCAGAATGGGGAAGAAAGGTGATTTAAGTGACTTTGAACATGGCATGGCTGTTGGTGCCAGACGGGTTGGAGCTGATGGAAAGGTAATAGTAACTCAAATAACCACTCGTTACAACCAAGGTATGCAGAAGAGCACCTCTGAATGCACAACACGTCCAACCTTGAGGCAGATTGACTACAGCAGCAGAAAACCACACTGGGTGCCACTCCTGGCAGCTAAGAACAGGAAACTGAGACTAAAATTCACACAGGCTCACCAAAATTGGACAATAGGAGATTGGAAAAAAATTGCCTGGTCTGATGAGTCTCTATTTCTGCTGCGATATTTAGATGGTAGGGTCAGAATTTGGCGTCAACAAGATGCAAGCATATCAATAGCATCTTGCCTTGTATCAACAGTTCAGGCTGGTGATGGTGTTGTAATAGTGTGGGGAATATTTTCTTGGCACAATTTAAGCCCATTAGTACCACACTGTACCCATCTTATGTTGGCTATTTTGAGCAGGATAACGTGCCATGTCATAAAGCACTAATCATGACATGACAATGAGTTCACTGTACTCAAATGGCCTCCGCAGTCACCAGAACTCAATCCAGTAGAGCACCTTTGGGACAAGGTGGAAGGGGAGATTCACATCATGTATGTGCAGCCGACAAATCTGCAGATGCTATCATGTCAATATAAACCAAAATTTCTAAGGTATATTTCCAGTACCTTGTTAAATCTATGCCACAAAGGATTAATGCAGTTCTGAAGGCAAAAGGAGATCCAACCCAGTAACAGTAAGGTGTATCTAATATAGTGGCCGGTGAGTGAGTGTATATGTAGAATAGCAGTCAAGATTAACTTCAGAACTTTAGAATAAACTAAACTGCTATTTTAAATATTATCACCTTGAGTTTTTTTTTTCTTTATTGACTACAGAACCACTGTTGTCCAGTGATTTGACCTAATGACCTAATTAGCCCTTTAAATTTCAATTTAAGCTAAATACTAGTGTACAAAAGTATTAAAAGTATTAAAACTATTTAGCTTAAAATGTGCAGAAATAATCTTCCCTCCATCGAATTCTTAATATTAAATATTTTCAATATTTGAGAGAGTTAGCATTTCACCGCATGGATGATCTTTTTTTATTTATTTATTAAAATGTCTTGTCACTTAACAGAAACAATGTACAGTATACAGTTTTTTTAACTGTATATTTAAACAGAATTTGAGTGTACATATACACTTGTTATTTTCAATGAAGAACCACTTAATACACATAATTCATAATTCTGTGTTTGAGTAAAATGTCTTTTTTTATTATTATTATTTAACTACCGACTACACTTCCTCACAATTTAAAATAAAAAGGGGATCATTTTGAGAACTTTTTTTTCTGTGAAATTTATAAAAAGAAAATATCAGATCTTTATAAAATGAAACAAATTTTTACTCTTAAATTTTAAGGCATTTTAAACCTTTGGACTTAATAAGAGTTTTTTGTTTTACCTGTCCATATGTCTGTGACACTAATTGATTCGTTGTTCCATCCCAGAATATTTCCTGTTCAGCGAGATGCTCCTGCAGCGGCCGATCAACATGTGGGATCTGGGTCTGGGGAACATCCTGACTGGAGAGGAGACATCCTACATGCGAGACATGGCCATCAACCGCTTCGACAAAATCATGCAGGTGCTGAAGTCTATGCCACGGCCCATGCTGCTGGTCTTCAGGAACATCAACACCGTCCGCTGCATCAACATCACTCTGGGAGCTCCAGTCGACCGCTACTTCATCATGGCCAAGTGGTGCGGAAAAAACATACAGAAATAGTTTAATCTTCACTGATTTATATGTCTTTTGTATTTACACTACCTGACAAAAGTCTTGTCGTCTATCCAGGTTTTAGGAACAACAAATAATAACTCGACTTCTAGTTGATCATTTGGTATCAGAATTGGCTTATATGAAAGGATTACACTTATTTTTTACCAAAATGACATATGCCTTTATTTTTTATTATTTAATCAGGATAGTAAGGTCTGACTTTGCTTGGGAAAATGTCTTGTCACTTAACAGAAACAATGTATATATGAATATAAAGTCATGGTGCAGTGGAAAAAGAATTAATATTGTGTATGACTCCCATGAGCTTGGAGAACTGCATCCATGGTGGGTGGGATTTTGCCAAGTATGATGCGATCCTGGATTAACATCTGTGTTGATTTTTGAATGTCATTTTTGTTTGAAAATGTAATCTATACCTAATCCCTACCCCTAAACCCAACCCTAACTTTTTTAAATATTTCCAAAAACAGAGGGGAGTAATAATTGTATAACAACCATGTAGAATAACCCTAAATGTAAGCCTAAGCTTAACATTAACTGTAAACGTATCCCTTAATTCTGATTGGCTGATTGGATTGTTGTTCCAGGATAAACATAGATGAATAAAGTATGATTTTGATTTGAGATGTTGATCCATGAACATGTCCTACTTGGTGAAATCCCACTAACCCTGCATCCATACATCTCTGCAATGACTCAAATAACAAATTAATAAAATCATCTAATGGTAAGGAAAGGGTTCTTGCCGGACTCCCAGAGTTCATCAAGATTCTAGAAGTAAAGTTATTATTTGTTGCCCTACAACTGAGATCAACAAAAAGACTTGTGTAAGGTAGTGTGTATAGTGCCCCAGTTTAATACTGGAACCCTTGGTTAAGGTCTGATCTTTTGCTAATGTTATATCGTTGTTTACTTTTAAGAAAGATCTCAGCGGTGTCGTTTTCTCTTTCATGTGACGCCCCATGAGATGTTTCTCTACATTTATTTATTAGTTAGATAATTCATTCTTGGGCTGAACAATATATCGTCTTGTAAGGATCCATGTATTAGCCCAACGACGAAGCTAACAGTATGGGTGAAGTTAAATGCATGTAAGCCTTTTAGCACATGTGAAAAGAAATATTTTTACTTGTGAGAACGTATTTTAATTCGTTTCCAACTCCGAATTTAATCTGATTCCAATTTATTATAATTTGAATGCTCATACCTAAAGAGAGTTTGATTTAGCCACTAGATTATATCATATTAAGTCAGTGATTGTAAGGAAATATGAGAGTTAAAACAAGAATTGTACATTTATTTGTCAGGCAAAGATTTTCCATTCCAATTCACATAATTACACAAGATAAGCCAATTTAGATTGTACAACAGAGTTAAAGATTAATACCTGGCCATGTAGAAAGACATTGCAACATACAAGCTCTGGGACAGAGCCCAGAAACTTGTACGTTGCAACGGGGTCTTCTGGTTACAGAAATCCCCCGATCTGTACAAAACCTTAACCTTAAATACCCAACAGGGCGTCACAGTTACCCTTGCCTAGTGTATTGATGTGTTAATCATCTCTGGAGAGGGAGCATCTGGCAGAGATTTCATCAAAGTTAAAACCAAATTCAACAAATACCAGTGAAATATTACAATGACCTTAAGACCACTTTACCAATCACACAGAGACATTTAAAATGATACCAAACATGAATATAAAACTACAAGATGCACCAAGTTAAAACCTTGAACATTTTGTGTGAGATGCAAATGGTCTACTCTGATGGAGCAAGGACATACAGTCAGGAAGAGAGCTCAGGATGATTTGAATAGAACAGATGAACAGCTGGTTTTCTGATCTTCTTCGATTAGCCAGTTCATTGTTTTAATGCCTGACCATTCTCGTGGTCTTGTCTCGTGGAATTCCATAACAATTTTCAGGGTTTATTATCATGGAGAGACATAGCCAATTCTTACAGTCTGAGCATCAATATTGCAGTGTGTGTATCTGCAATAGTCACATCACAGGATTAGATTGTTTATTAAAGATAAAGATATTTTCAAATGTTATTTATACAATGACGATGACCATGTTTTACTACTTTTTATTGTTCGATTTCTTTGAATACAGTTACACTCCCCAGAAAGCCTATTTATATATGCTTTTAATTTTATTATATTTTAAACAAAAATGCACTGCACCGAAAAAGACTTGATCCCAGTCGATCTAAATTAATGAAATCTTTTTAAATGGATCTATTCCAATAATCTGGTGAAATTATATTCATATCGCTAGATATATCGCAACAAAAAAAAAAATCACAATGTCTGTACTAATTCATTCATTCATTTATTCATATTAAACTAGTAATGAAAAAGGTTCAACTAAGATGTTTAGTGTGACATTTAGAAAGGGTGCCAATATTAGTGAAGAACACTATATGTTCGTCATACTTTTCATTCTTCAAGCATTGTTGGAGAACTTGTAAAAGTTGTAATATTAGGAGTTTTGCTATTGAATGGACCCTTTTCACATTTCCAGTTTTTTTCAGTAGAAGACGTCGTCATAGTTGAGTAAACTTAGTAGTAGGCAATTTCAGACGCAGCCTCAGTATGTACTGCAATTGAATTTAAATGTACTGCTTGGCTTTTAGAAAAGTACGTTCTATACAGTATGGATGTCAGTATCAGAATAGAACTCAGACGTACTACATCAGCTATTTGTCATGATCACGTGACCTACCTGCATCAGTTGCGTCGCTTCACTCCCATTCATGAATTCTTTCACAATGCATCATGGGATAGCATAGCGTTCATCTGATGTGCACTTCAGAATCTCGCTGGAAGTAGTAGGTCATCTGGGTTCTTCTCACATACTGTTTTTCAAATTATATGAATTCGGACACAGCTTTAGAGGGGAAGGGAAAAGCAACACAAATGTTTTTTATTTTTAACAATCCTATTTGCTTAAACAATAAAAGGAAACTTTCATGAGGGTGTTATCAAGACTTTCAGGGGGAAAAAGAAAAAAAATAGCAGATTGATAATGGCAGTTTAGAAGAGAGAAGATCGTCAAGTATTCTGTCCTGCCCATACATGCTGCATTTCAGACTTATGCCTCGTGTAAGTGGTAATTAAGTTTTTTTGTAATTTGATGCAGAGATGATGTAATATAGACATATTAGTTTACTTGCGTGTGTTTTATTTAATTAAATATGAAAAACTTAAAAGGATTTAAGATGCTGATGACCGTTAAACACATGATAACAGTCTTGTGAATGGGGTCTATAGAGTTGTATTGGATGTTGAGTTTGGATTGTGTGTTTCAGTGCTGTGAGAGGACATGGCAGAGCTCAGGCTGAGGACATTAGGTTGTTTTCCAGACTGTCCGTCTTCCGCTGGGTCTGCTCCTTCTGGGAGAGCCTCAAGTTCGAATTCGCTTTAAGGTGAGGACTTTAAGGCTCTAGAATTTTTTTTTTTTTTTTTTTCCCTAATTCTGTGTTGTTGTTTTTATTTTCTGCATTGTTTAAATGCTTTATTAAAAAAATATATACATTTAATTACTACTTTTATTTTGCAATAGCAGGAGCCTAATTTTGATTTGTTTTTTTTATAATATAAAACATATTTTTGAATATCTCGAGCTTTCTAAACTAATCAAATAAACATGTAATTCTTATTTATTGTCAAAGTGCTGCACAACAGAAGTTTACCAATACAATTATAATTAAATTATAAATTAGTTTTGTAACATTATTATGTATATGTATTATTATTATTTACAGTGCTCAACACAACGGAGTACAACCCATTTTAAAAATGAATATTTTTCTCCATTTCTCAGTGAATATATACGGTAGGTCATATTTTGCTGCATTTTTTAACAAAACGGATTAAGTGGATACATTTATTAAAATTATATTTGTCACTGAACATCTTTAGAAATGGTAAGATAATACAATTAGGTTCAAGCTAAATATTGAAAAAAAATTACAAACTACTAAATGCTATACAATTTGTTTCTCTTGCTTTTAAATTTTTTTTTACTTAATATCTTTTTTCTTACATATAAATTTAGGACCGTTTAATTTAGACTGTTATCATAAGATAGTTCTTTAGATTAGCTCCAGATTTGGCTTCAGTACTGACTTATTAAATTTTTATGCACAAATATAGTATTGTAAAGATTCCTATGGAAAATAAATTAAATACGTTTAAATGAGAGATTTGTGAGAAGTGTACACGTTGAGGGGTCTACATATATGTTGAGCACTGTACTTTAAAACATTATTTTTTGTTTAGATATTTTTTATTGATTTTCAGTTTTTCAAACCAGGAAAAACAACAATACAAACCCCTGACCTATACCAATCCAACTACCGGGTAGCGCTCACATTAGTCGAAGATTAACAAGTTTACAATTGTACATGTAGGTCTAAATACGAAAGAGATAGAGAGAAAGAAAAAGGAAAAAAAAAATTGTAATAATAAATAAATAAATAAATAAAATAAATAAAATAAAAACAAAATTAAATAGACAAATATATAGATAAAATGGCTTTTTTTTAAAAAAAAACAAAAAAAAAAACAAAAATATAACCACACATACCATCTGTACAGTAAAATCAAATTATTTGAGATTTTCCACATAATCAATAAAGGGTTGCCACACCTTAAAAAATTTCCCCTCCGACCCTTTTAATGAAAACCTGATTTTTTCCAAATAGAGACAAGACATAGTTTCTCTAATCCACTGAGCATGAGTGGAAGGATGAGAATCCTTCCATTTTAGCAAAATAGCTCTGCGTGCCAGTAAAGTTGAAAAAGCAATGATTTTACACTTTGATAAAGGCAACTATATTTCCTCTGAAGTAACCCCAAACAGTGCCACCTGTGGATCTGGTTCTAACTTGTGTTGAAGAATTATAGACAACGAATCAAATATTAACCGCCAGAAATGCTCTATGTTAGGACAGGTCCAGAACATGTGAAATAAAGTGCCTTCAGCACAATGACATCTATTGCACAAAGAACTAGTACCAGGAAACATTTGGGCTAATTTAGTCTTAGAGATATAAGCTCTGTGCACTACTTTAAATTGAATGAGAGAGTGCCGAGCACACATTGATGATGAGTGAATTTGTTTAAGAATATCGTCCCACAGATTATCTGAAATCGAACCACAAAGGTCCTTTTCCCAAGCACTCTTAATGTAATCTGTAGGGGCAGATGACTGATTCAGAAGTTGATTATACAATACAGAAATGGAGCCTTTAACTAATATATTACAGGAAAGAAAAGAATCTAAATGGTTTCCAGGGCAAGACAGGAAAGTCAGGTAAGAGGGATCTAACATAATCTCTTATTTGCAAGACTCTAAAAAAAATCAGACTTAACCAACCCATAATGTGATATCAACTGATCAAAAGATGCAAACACTTTATTTATAAATAGGTCTTTAAAGCATACTATCCCCTTATCAGACCAATTTCTGAAAGAGCTGTCTTGCATTGCCGGGGGAAAAAAAATGATTTTGAGCTATAGGGCTGAGAAGAGAAGGGCTATCAAAACTAAATGACTTCCTAAATTGAGTCCAGATCCTTAGTGAATGTTTCACCACTGGGCAATCCATAAACTTGTAAGAAATCAATTGCCGCTTGGCCGCAAGTAGAGCCGGGAGAGAAATGTGATTATGAGCATGCATCTCCAAATCTACCCAGGATGGTTTATTAGGCTGCAGATGATAATGCCACCAGTACAATGTATTACGCATATTCGCTGCCCAATAATAAAACTTAAAATTAGGCAGTGACATCCCACCCTCACACCTAAGCTTTTGAAGATGCGCTTTCTTCAGCCTAGGATGTTTGCCATTCCAAATGAAAGTAGAAATGACTGAATCTAAAGATTTAAAAAAAGATAAAGATAAAGGAATGAATAAAACATTATTGTACTATATATGTACTATCAGTGACAGATCTAGGAACGTTTTGAAACGCAGGGGCCAAGTGGGGCCACTTTACAGAGGGTGCTTGCACTATACGTTTACAACATAGAACTCTTTGTTCTATTAAAATACAGTAAGGCAAGGCAAGTTTATTTATATAGCACATTTAATACACAGTGGCAATTCAAAGTGCTTTACATAAACAGGAATAACATTGAAGTATAGGAACATAAAAACAAATAATAAAAAACGGATAAAAACAGATTAAAATGAGTTAAGACAAGTTTTAAAAGAATGAAAAGAAAAGAAAGACACAATAGTGTGATCTGTCGGACGTAGCACAGTGCTCATTCAGTAAAGGCACAGCTAAACGGATGTGTTTTCAGTCTTGATTTGAATGTGCCTAATGTTGGAGCACATCTGATCATTTCTGGAAGCTGATTCCAGCAGCGAGGGGTGTAATAGCTGAAAGCAGATTCACCCTGCTTTGACTGAACTCTTGGAATTTCTAGTTTATATGATCCTAAAGATCTGAGTGATCTGTTAGGTTTGTATTGATTCAGCATATCTGTAATGTATTGAGCTCCTAGGCCATTTAGTGATTTATAGACAAGTAATAATACTTTAAAATCTATTCTGAATGTAACTGGGAGCCAGTGTAAAGACCTGAGGACAGGTGTGATGTGCTCTGATTTCCTGGTTCTGGTCAGAATCCTGGCCGCAGCGTTCTGGATGAGCTGCAACTGTCTGTCTTTTTGGGAAGGCCAGTGAGGAGTCCATTACATTAATCCACCCTGCTGCTGATAAAAGCATGAACAAGTTTCTCTAAGTCTTCACTGGAAACAAAACATCTAATTCTTGCAATGTTTTTGAGATGATAGTATGCTGATTTAGTTACTGCTTTGACATGACTGTTGAAAACGAGATCTGACTCCAGAGTCACACCAAGATTCTTGACCTTATTTTTTGTTGTATGACCCTTAGAGCCAAGGTACGCGTTCACCTTGAGAACCTCATCTCTGTTCCCAAATGCAATGACTTCAGTTTTCTCTTTATTTAACTGAAGGAAGTTTTGGCACATCCAATTGTTAATTTCATCAATGCATTGGCAGAGGGTGTCAATGGGGCTGTAGTCATTAGGCAGTAAGGCTATGTAGATCTGAGTGTCATCAGCATGGCTGTGGTAGGAGATTTGGTTCTTTCTCATTATTTGGCTCAGAGGGAGCATATAAAGGTTGAACAGGAGAGGTGCCAGAATTGAGCCTTGTGGGACTCCACATGTCATGGGTGTCCACCTCGACCTATGGTCACCTATACTGACATAGTAACCTCTCCCTTCAAGGTACGATCCGAACCATTTGAGGACCGTCCCAGACAGCCCAACCCAGTTTTCCAGCCTATCCAGAAGTATGCTGTGATCGACAGTGTCGAATGCAGAACTGAGATCCAGCAATACCAGCACTGTTAGTTTGCCTGAATCTGTATTTAGGCGTATATCATTGATTATCTTTATAAGTGCGCTCTCTGTACTGTAATGTGCTCTGAAACCAGATTGAAAATTGTCTAAACACCCTTTCAAGCTTAAGAACCTGTTAATCTGGTTAAAAACAACTTTTTCAATGATTTTGCCAATGAAAGGGAGATTTGAGTTTGGCCTGTAGTTGCTCAGTAAAGTGTTATCCAGGTTGCTCTTTTTCAAGAGGGGTTTAACTACTGCAGTTTTAAGTGAGTTTGGAAAAATCCCTGAGAGAAGTGAAGCATTCACCACTTTCAGAAGATCCATTTCTAGACAGTTAAACACAGTTTTGAAAAATGATGTGGGGAGCGTGTCAAGATCGCAGGTTGATGTTCTCATAATTTGCACAATCTCTTCTAAGATTTTACCATCAATTTCCATGAAATCAGACATAATGTCTGATTTCTGAAGTTGAGGTTGAGCTTGTCTGACGTCGACACAACTTGGCTGATTGGATGAGCTGATTGCCTTTCTGATATTATTGATCTTATCAGTAAAGAAATGAGCAAACTCATTACATTTGCTTTTTAGAGAGTAGTTCACTAGGAATCCTACTGGGGGGGTTTGTGAGTCTCTCTACCGTTGCAAAGAGGGTACGGGTGTGATCTATATTGCTGTTTATAAGGCTTGAAAAGAAAGTCTGCCTAGCAGTGTTTAGTTCCACATTAAAAGCATTCTTTATAGATCTTTATAGAAGACAGCTATAAGCAGAATCGTGGAAAATAAACCTTGTTGCTCTGATCAACGAATGGCATTGTTTAGTTTTTGACTAAATGTTATGACCATCTGATATACCATATGACTGATAATTTCTAAAACATTCCGCGTTAAAAGTGAACCACGGCAAACTACATTGTGACAGTCTTAGGCCCAATCCCAATTATATTTTTGTACCCCTACCCCTTCCCCTTCCCCCTTACAACCGAGGGTTAAGGGGAAGGGCCTCAAAACTTACCCCTAAGAATTGGGACAGCACTTCAACACCTGCACACGTCATCATGTCATCGCGATCTCTTGCTTCATATGAGATCAGATGATCACAACTGCTGTAGTTATTCTAGTTGTGTTATTTTTCGGTGTTTATCTTCAGGAAATCACTGGTAAAACACAAATGCAGTTATGAATATATTAAAACATGTTTGTTTGTCGTAAAAATTCGTAATGATGACAAAAAATACTAATTTGTGGATCTCCTTACCTCCGGGTTCAGTTGTGGCAGGTGCATTCTGGGAAAACGGGTGCCAAAACGATTTAAACGGGGGCCAGTGCCCCTGTAGCCCCACCTCTAGATCTACTCCTGTGTACTATGCAGTACTAAATATATTTGAGAGGCATGTTATACTACATCATGCCAATGAGCAGTGTCTAGTAATGATAGTGGATAATATATCAAAAAGGATGAGATTTTCAAATGTATCTCACAAAATTCACTAAAATGAGTGCACCTTTAAAGCAGTTTTATTTAAATGGGTTGCAGTAAAAATGCTAAATATGTGTATCTGAGGATATTATTAACTATTGTTTTTGTTCTTCCTCCAGGTCAGAGATGGCGCTCATGAGTGTCACTCGCTCTCTGCTAAAGCTTCTGGCTTTCTGCAATATCGTCACGCTGGATCAGGATGTCTTTCAGTATCTGAAATGAAGCTTGGCATACCTCAACATTATGGCTTTTATTTTGGTCAAAGTGACTTTGGTTATTTTGGTCAGTGACTTTGACCTGAGCTCGGGCTCTCAGGAAACTTTAACACTTTCTTCTGTGCCGGTGAGCTGCATTTCACTGAATGCTGAGCACTTTTTTATTTATGCTTTTACCAGGTGTAATATTGCAGCATTTCATAGACTTTGTACACATAATTCAGGATGCCATAGAATGAAAATCTGGATATATCGAGCACAGCTAAATAATAAGAATTCAATACATGGAAATGACATAATGTGACCCTCAAATACCTATTGCTTCCTTATTCTCATGTAAATCTTCTTTTTTTTTTGTCTGTTGATCATCAGCCACAGTGAAAAAAAGAAAAACAAATTAGTTTCTGGCTTTGGAGTTAAATGGAGTATAGTGTGTAAGAGACCTTTGTGCACTTACCCTGATACGTCTGAGAAAATCAAAATAAGCAGCTCAGAACATGCAAAATGTTGGATGTATAGATTATAAATCTCATTAATATTCATGACCCTTCCAAATATGGCCAAAACCATCCATCTCTAATTACGACCCATTCAACTGAAATTAGGACCGATTCATTGACTTAGGACCGATTTATTGATTTATAGTTTTTACAACGCAACCCTGACATAACAGTACATTTACCCATCAGGTACTGACTTTAGAGTAGAGCTCATTAATATTCACTACTGTTAATACGAATTTAACATAAAGAGGACACATGAATCCAGTTTCATCTAAACTAGTAAATTTATTACAACAAAGTATTCAAACTAATTACGTGTCATCGCTAAGCAAAAATCAATAAAGAATCAAAACTCACTTTCTCTAACACTAACCTAAGACTAACAAACCCAACAAGTAACAAAGCATAATGAAGTAAGACTTAAGAAAAACAGGCAGGAATTTCAAATAAAATAAAGCTTGATGGCCGGCAGTGAAGTCTCCTCTCTCTTTGCTCAACGTCGGTGCATATTTATAGCCAATTTGCAATAGTGCAAATCGCCGCAGGTGCGCAGAGGCAGACCTACCAAACTCCAGGAAACAAACAGTGAGTGACATCTTGACACACACGCACAAGCTGGCAACAGCCATAACAATGACCCTTCCAAATATGGTCAAAACCATCGGTCTAAAATTAGGGCCAATTTATTGAACATTTTCACAGCGCACCCCTGGCAAAACAGTACTTTCTCCCATCCGGCACTGACTTGAGATTCTGAGTAGAGCTCATTAATATTCACAACCCTTCCAAAAAATGATCAAACCCATTCATCTCTAATTAGGACCAGTTCATTGATTAGTTTTTACAATGTGCAAGTACTTTCACCTGTCAGGCACATAGCACATAGACATAGGCTGCGTCCGAAACCGCCTACTACTCAGTAGGTACTGCATTTGAATTTAAACGTACTGCTCGGCCGTTAGAAAAGTACGTTCTATACAGTATGAATGTGAGAGAAGTATGAATGGAATTCAGACGTACTGCATCCGCCATTTTGTCATGGTCACATGACCTACCTGCTTCAGTTGCGTCGCTTCACTTCCATTCATGAATTCTGTCGCGGGGCATCATGGGATAGCGCAGCGTGCATAGGATGCGCACTTCAGAATCTTGCCGGAAGTAGTAAGTCATCCGGGTACTTCTCACATACTGATTTTCAAATTCTAAGAATTCGGACATACTACTCGGCTCACATACTGTTTTTAGCGTACTGTATAGTATGGAAGAATGTGGTTTTGGACGCAGCCATAGTTTCTGAAGAGTGCAAAAAAGGCCACAAGTGGGCGTGGCCAACTGGCACCATTTTGTTTACGCGTCACTGCTCCATCTGGGGTTATCCAAATAAGGGCAAAGAGGCGGAGCGTGAGCGGAGATACAGATGCCTGCTAGAATTTTGCTTAGTTTGGGAGAAAAGCCTAATCCTTTATTACCTGCGACTCGTTTGTGTTCTGACCACATGTGCTTGGTTGTATACTATATTAATAAAGTGTTCAGCCTTTTAAAAACACTGTTGTAATATACTAAGCCACTAAGCATTGTTCTTGTGACGTTTTTCTACAGGAGGGAAATGCAAATTACTTCCAGATACTTCAGGTTAGTCTGTTAGTATATGCAAGGCTATTTATGAAATCCAGGCATAACACTGTATGACAACGCTTCAGATGACTGCTGTAGCCCACAGCTAATCAGTCTGTCAGATTCTAGCTCTTAGCTATATGAACCAAAATCGCTCTTTGTACCAGGCTGTAAAGAACTTTTTTTTCTGCTGTGGGCCATTTTAACAGTGGGCTCATTCGAAATTTCCTCGATTATGAAGTCAGGACTAGCGGAATTTCAATGAATTGCAGTTTCAGTTACTTCCGTATTGGCAGCGGGAGGGTCAAAACCATCCAACTCAAATTAGGACCAATTCGTTGATAGTTTTCACAACGCACCCCTAAAAAACAGTAAAACAGTACTTTTAACCATCCGGCACTGACTTGACCAACAGAGTAGAGCTCATTAATATTCACGACTCTTCCAAATATGGTCAAAACCATCCAACTCAAATTATTTTTGATAGTTTTTACAACACCCCCTGGTGGGCAAAACAGTACTTTCTCCCGCTGACTGGCAGGTCAAGTGATTTTTCAGGTCTTGTGACTGAAAAGTATCAATAGTGTGTAAAATAGACCTTTAAACATTTTTTCCACATATCTAAGCCATATACCTTCTATGTTGATATCAGAAAACAATTTAACAATGAATCCAATGCATTCTATGGCACCTTTTAAAGCTTGTGAAATTAAAAGAATCTGATTAAGCTATATTCTTTTCTTCTGAAGGCATTCAGTTTTGAAACACTAAAATAGCTGGAATGATTGAAGCAAGCGTTCATGGGGTTTAGCATTTTCAGTGACTAATTGCAATTTCAAATTATATTGCAATGACATGCTTTTCATAATTATATTTGAAGTGTGTGCCATTTTGTATTTCATTTGTTGTTGAATATGCAGGAGGAACTGAGAGGAATTGCGCAGTGGCGAGCTTATTGTTGTCAGAATTGGACGTAATTTACCTGTAATGTGTTTTGAATATAAATCATTCATATTTCAGTTTTGTCTCTTACAATTTGCTTCATCAATGTTTTTTGTTAACCCCCCTTTTTTAATCCATATCTGACAATTCAGTCAATGGGTGTAACTTTTTTTTTTTAAGATTTAAATGAGATTTTTATATTTTTTCCCCCCACAAACAATGGCTAGTTTAAGCATAAGTAAATAAATTTAACACTTAAACCACCAACAAGTGGCCATGAGTCTATCTTAATGAGTGATTCAAAGAATCATTTACTCAAACAATTCCTTCAAAAAGGCCTACAAAGCAGTTGAGTCTTTATTAAGGGACCGATTCATTGACTCGATTCATTCAAAACGAAATGCTGCAGTGATGTTTAAGGTTATTTTGAAATCTTTTACTTTGTGAAATAAACTAATTTTGCTAAAATATACTATTCAATAGTGACTTGTTTGTTATAAAAAGCAACAATGGTTACAATTTACCCTATTACACCATTAAGGTAGTGGGTAGGATTAGGAATGTAAAATAAGCTAATACTTTATAAGTGCTAATAAACAGTCAATATCTTAATAATAGTCAGGTAATAAGCCAGCAGTAAATTGCGTGTTAAAATTGTTACTGCAAAAACTCGTACAGGCATTTATTCTTCATTCATTATGTGAACTTGTCATTCAAACTATATTCTAGTTTTCTAATAAGCTTCATCATGCAGCACATGCTTTTGGAAACTCGATACAGGTTTGTGTTTTTGTAGATAAATATTACACATCCCTAGTAAAAGAAGGTGTAATTTTTTTGACAGAAGGAAAATGCAAGAGAAAGAATGATGACACTAAAGACATGAGAGTATCAGCATGTTTCTCTGTTCTTAATGCCAACATGCACAACATGGTCATTTTCTTTTCTTACAAAATATTCTCTGAAATACAATAACATTTCACTGTATTTCCTTTTTGGTCAAAAAACAAAACAAAACAGTAAGACAAATGTTAGTTTCTGCTTTTCTATCAAAACATTGAAATATAAAACTGGGCAAAGGAGGAACCTTCATGTGATGGAAAATAGTGAGCTCTTCAGAAGTGAGCAGTGACCCTTTCAATCTCCAGAAGATCATCCAAGATCTAAAATGAAGGGAAAAGCAGAAAACTCATGAGTGGAGGTGAAAATGAAAACTTTGAGGGCTTTTTTTCCTGAAACTTTTAAATATGCTGAAACTGCCACAAAAATCAACATACTGACTGAACAAAATCAACATTACTCCGAAACAACATATGCATACCGTAAAAACGGTTGCCGACATTTACGTTCTTGTCCTACATTCCTACTTGTGTGTAAGATATGGATTTATTTATGGGATCTATGACTACTGTTATTATGGTTTATTAAAAGTTAAAGTATGATTCAGTCAGTTTAATTTAGAAATAAAATTATAAGAAATAAAAATAAATGGGCTCTTTTAAATAAAAATGGACAAAAAGAATAAAACCCTAATAATTCAAAATGTCCACAAAAGCTATGACAGTAAGTTAATAAAACTAAAATAATGCTGTATGAGTTCCTCCAATATTATTAATAGTATTCCTTATTTCCTACAACATTTAAATTGCTTTCTCTTGTTGTGTACATATATAAATAAGCATTAGATGCATGTGTGGTATTCTACAGGGCTAAAAATGAATAGATTATTACCACCTGTTCCTAAAACAAAATAAAATAATTAAAAAAGTGTAATTCCATGTTAAATTTCATTTTAAAAACTGTTTAAAAAATGCATATATAAATATTAAAATAGTAATAATATAAACCAAAAATGTGTGAAGAAAAATATACAGGCTCATTTAAATCAAAATAATAAAAAAAATGACAGAGAGCAAGAATAAACCTAATAATTCAAAATATCCACAATAACTATGACAGTATGTTGACGAAACTAAAATAAAACTACAATTTCATCCAAGACTATTAATAGTATTATTTGTTTCCTTACAACATCTATATTGCTTTCTGTTGTTGTGTACATATGTAAATAAGTATTAGATGCATGTGTCTATTTCACAAGGCTAAAATGAATATAATTTCACCACTTGTTCATTTCATTTAAATATTAGCAGATGCTTTTAACCAAAGGAATACAATGTAGATGTTTAACACAAGTGTCTTCTCATAAAGAGCTAAATAATCATAATAGTAGCAAATAATCAAGTGCTAGTAATGAAAGGTGTCAGTGTCAGATATTGTCTGTAAAAACACAAGCTAGAGAGTGTGTGTCCAGCTCTTACAATGTCTGCGGTTGTGCCAATCTTTTTGGCCAGTTCACTTCTTTCCATGGTACTGAGATACAGGTATTTATTGAGCAGCTCTCCATCCAGGATGTTCTTGACAGCGTTCTGGAGCGTCCTCCGGTCACAGTGCAGCATCCTGCAGAAAAACATCTGGCATTAACCCTTGGTTAAAGATAGCTTAGTGAAAAGTTGTTTAAGTAAAAGGGGTCAGCGGTTTTTATTCAGTCATCATTTGCTCATTCTCCACTTATTCCAAACCTGTTTGACTTTGTTTTTCCTTCTGTTGAACACAGAGGAAGATATACTGAAGAACGTTGATGAAAAAACACCTATTGACTTCCATAGTATTTGATTTTCCTAAAATGGATTTTTCCTAATATGGATGTCAGTGGCTGCTCGGGGTTCATACATGTTGAGAGATCGACTTGAAAAGGAAATTTGTTGACATAATCCACACAGACGTGACTTAGTAAAGTGTGAAGTCATGTGTGATTTAATCATTAGTCTGAATGTAAATCCCCTCATCAGACAGCATTGCACCAGCGTGAGAGAGTGGACCAAAGCGCATCAAATGCAGGTATTAGCAAAAGAAAAATACACAACTTAAGACACTTAAATACTTGTGTTTGCACCAGCTCTGCGATACGTCCACAACTTCATGCATTGGGTTAAATGAGGCTGTTCAGTCTCCGTGTTCAGTCTGTTACAATCATGTTTGAAACCCAGACAGGCACTCAGGCGTAATACAGAGAGTGAATCAAAGCGCATCAAATGATCGGTAATTAAAAGGGGGAAAAATAAAAATATAATAAATATATGTGCTTTTATATTAGACACACATGTGATGCTTGTATTTGCAGCAGCTCCACGTCCACAACTTCACGCATTGGGTTAAATCAGGCTTTACAGTCTCCTTTACTTCCACTGTATCTGTACGGCTGAGAGAACGGAACCAACCCAGTGACGTCAGACACAACGACATTCCAAGATGGCGGCGCCCTAGGTCTAAAATCTAGAGTTAAACATGCTGTTTTCTTCTAAATGGTTACATTAATCGAGTTTTTAAAATATATTTTCATTATAGGGGAATCCAATGTACAAAATAATATAAACTTGACTGAGTGCTTCATTTCCCCTTTAAGGCTTTGTAAAAATTAGGGGTCAGTTTTATGATATGGGTAGTTTAAGGGCTGGTTAAGACAAACCTGTTCCAAAGCTAATTGAGTTTTTCTCTTCTGTTGAACACAAAATAAGATATTTTTAAAAATGTTGATAGCATGTAAACACTGACTACCGTAGTATTTGTTTATCCTAATTTGGAAGTCAATTGTTGCAGGTTTCTAAAATATTTTTTCAAAATATCTTATTTTGAGTTTAACACTAAAAGAAAAGCTGTAAAGGCCTAAAACCACTTCAGGTAGTGTAAATAAGTATCACTTTAAAGGCAGCTTTAAATGTTTATAGGTTGGTAAAGTTAACAAAGCTGGTCTAATTGTATCGGTAGGTTTCGATTTCAAGGGTATATTAAGGCCCAATCCCAATTCTGTTTTTGTACCCCTACCCCTTCCCCTTGGTCCTTACAACCGAAGGTTAAGGGGAAGGGCTTCAAAACTTACCCCTAAGAATTGGGACAGCACTTCAACACCTGCAGACGTCATCGCGATCAAATGAGATGAGATCAGCTTCAAATGAGATCAGACGATCACGACTGCTGTAATTATTCCAGTTGTGTTATTGTTTGGTGTTTATCTTCAGGAAATCACTGAAGGCATATTTTATGTTATCATAACGATCTAATGTGGCAATAAGTTCATAACTATACTGTGTATTTACACAGTGGCCATATTCATCTATGTAACACACAAAACAACATTAACATTATAGCAGACACTGTAAAAAGCTCATTCCCAATCACAAGACATTACTGACAGGGTATTGGAGTGTCATCGTGTGTCAGAATGTTGTGGGACGGCTGTACATGAGTTATGGTTGTGGATTATAGATCGTGAAATTTAGCGGGGGTTTTTTTGCGGGTTTTTTTAAAAAGCATGACGATAAAACACGAATGCGGTTATGAATATATTAAAACGTGTTTGTCGTAAAAATTCGTAATAATGACAAAAAAACTAATTTGTGGATCTCCTTACTTCTGGGTTTAGTTGTGGCAGGTGTATTCTGGGAAATTTTCTTACCCCTCTGTTTTAAGTGTGGTCCTGAAAAATCTTTGTTCGAAGGGTTATCTACCCCTTGCCCTTAGCCCTACGCCTTTAAGCTAAAGAGAATTGGGACACCACTTTTTGATTCAAGCTTACCTCAAGACACCCACCAGAGAGTTTCTAGTATGCCTGGTAAAGGCCTCTGTATACTTCAAATAAAGTTCTTGTATGCTTGAAGTCTGTTTTTGAACCTCCCGTCACCCTGTGTTGCACTAGTAAACGTGTAAAACTATGTAAAGGCGTCATACTGCTTACATGTACCCCTAAACATAAAGCTGGGTGATCTGGCCTAAAAATCTAAATCTCAATTAATTGAACATTTTAACTTGATTATGATTATTGAAAGATTATTTTATTCACTTACTTTATGTTTTTGTCCTGATAGTTCACTGACAAGTTTTGTACAGTGAATTTGCTTTTTAAAAGTTTATTTTTATTTTTAAACACTATTATTTATAAACACACATTGCCTAAAACGCGGCTCTCCGCACCACCAACCCTTGTCGTCGCTACACATTGTTGTGATGTGTAGTTACATTTTTTTGAGAGGTGCGTGGGTTTACGAAGGCTGCACCGGACCAGATGTGTGTGCTTGGCTGCAGTATAATATTAGAATAATATAAGTATAAATCAGCCTTAACAGAGCAGGGTCACATGACTCCACACACGGTAGGGAAAGTAATTGAAAAAATTTACCTGAAAAAATTTGAACGTTTATAGTTTCTGAATGTACTTTCCGATTAATCGCCCTGTCCTTCCTATACACTGCCGAAACTAACTGAAAACAAACCTTATTTTCGACTTTTGTTCGAAATGACATAATTTCAGTTTGTTCTTTGATTTTGTTTAAAAGTATACCAGGGACTTAAGCTGGTTCAGATCTGTGTAATTGGGGTTGAAGCTACACTCTGGAGGACATCAGCCCTGACTGAGTTTGGGTACACCTGGTAAAAACTGTTGGCAAAGCTAACAAACAGAAGATGAGGTGTTGTAATCTTGCAGTCAGAGCTACTAGAAACATGAATAAGTACCTGAAGGCCTTTGGGTTAAGCCCGGCATGATGTGGCAGCATAGTTGTGAGAGCGTTCTGCAACATCAGTAGTCTGCGGTACGTCTTCTCCTGCATTGGCAAAAGCAGACCGACACCACCATCCAGAGTAGCTGCACAGACACAAAAACACTATATAAGTTCTCATAAATTGATTGAACTAGTTGTGTAATAGTAAAACAATAATGGCTTAAATGGATAGTTCACCCAAAAAGAAAAATTTACTCTTGCTTTACTTTTTAACTTACCATTTACTTAACCTCAAGTGGTTTTAAACCTTTGCTAGTTTACTTTTCTGTTGAACACAAAATATTTGTTTTGAGAAATGTTTGAAACGTAACCACTGACTTTCAGTAGGAAAAACAAATACTTTGGAAGCCAATGGTTACAGGTTTTCAGCATTTTTCAAAATATTTCCTTTTGTGTTTAACGGAGGAAAAAACCTAAACAGGTTTGCGACAAGAGAATGATGAGGCATCTTTAATGATGGATCACTATTCATGAATACTGGTAACTAAGATTCAAAGGCTTTTAAAAATGCAGAAAAAAAAAAGAGAGACCCACCGAACCAGGTGATGTGTTTGTTGTCCCAGGTGAGGGCCTTCTTGTTGGCTGTGTCCAGTGTCCCACGACACGGCATCCTCCAGAAGGCATTCACATGTGATCCCACGTTAAAATCTGCTCTCCGCAACAAGCGCATGCCTCCAAAACTCTCTTTGGCTAAAGATGGTTTAATGAAAGTGATGTGTTTGATATCAGACACTGGGAAAAGGGCAAAGTCTGAAAGTATTAAATCAATAAAGAGTCTGATAAATGACAAACCTTCAGGCAGGTACATGTAGACCATGAGGTTTTTGTCTCTGTCTGAAACTGGGAGAGAGAGTGTAATAGTCAGCATTTTTAAAGGAGACCTATTATGCAAAAATCACTTTTATAAGGGTTTCAAACACAGTTGTGTGGCAACAGTGCATGAATATAGCCAGTTTCTAATGGCAAAAATGTGTGTGTATATATATAT